>JAKVDI010000057.1:0-284389 GCA_022836835.1 Pythium insidiosum
TCAAGACGCCAGCCACATAATCCTGGACTCGAGCTTTTCAGTGGCTAGCGTAGACACGAGATGAGCAATGCCGACGTGAAGACCCGAGACGTGATCAAGGTGGTCACGAATGAGCACATCAAGCGATCGGGTGAGAAGAAAACGATGAAGACCGAAGACCACGCCAAAGCGTTTGCTGCCGAGAACGAGCCGCAGCGCACCTCCCTCGCATGTGCATGTTCTGCGGCAGGGTCGACCAGTCGACCACACGCTCGACCAATGCTGATCGAAGAACAAGCAAAATGGGCGCAAACACACGAACGGCAACGGCGGTCGGTCGGTCGATGCGCGAATTACGTCCAGCGCGAATACGATGACGATGACTATGATGCTTCACTGGCGGTCTTCGTGTCGACGGAGTGTGGCATGTAGGCAGCGAAAGAAGAAATGCGAGGTATGTGGGCGGTCGACAGTGGCGCGACACACACACCACATCTGCAACAACAAGTCCAAGTTTGCTGTTTTGGACGAGAACGACTAGAATGGGGAGTTGGTAATAGCAAACAGGAAGAAGACCAAGATACTTGGGGTCGCCACCGTGAACGAGAAGATCGTGCTGCCAAACGACCAAGTGCGTGACCTGACGAGGTGCAAGACGTGGTGCTGCTGTACGTGCCAAGTATCGGAAAGAATATGCTTTTGATTCCGCAGATCAACATGTCTAACAAGTTCCAAGTTGTGTTTGACGGCTTAAGCATGAACATTTTGACCAAGAAAGCGCGCAAGGTAGGCGCGACCCGCCGACTTTGTGGATGGCCTTTACTGGCTGCGTATGGAATCGGCACGGTGAGGTGGATATCGAAGATGACGTGGAGATGACGGCACAAGATAAGTTAGTTCTCTTGGTGGCAGAGCGGCGGCCAGCTAATGACGACGTTCTTCCAGAACCTGCCGCCTATCATCCATACGTTCGATTGTGGAAAGGGAGCAGCAGGTTGTGAGCCCAAGCCAGCAAAAGTCGTGCGAACGCGCACGCACTTGTGTCGAGTGACCCGAGTTCAAACGAGTACCAAAGCGTACATTTGGCACCTTCGACTCGGTCACATCGGTCACTCCAGACTCAAACTCTTGAACTCTTGGTGAAGAACCAACTCGGATCTTGTGTCAACAACTGCAGGTGGGTCTTCAAGGTCAAGGAGAACGAGCACGGCCAAGTTGAGCGACACAAGGCGCGTCTCGTTGCAAAGGGCTTTGCGCAAAAGTACGGCATCGACTATGACGAGACGTTTGCACCAGTTGCCAAGTTCACGTCGATTCGGATCGTGCTTGCTGTGGCTGCCCAGTACAACTTGCTTCTGCACCAGATGCACGTATAGACTGCGTTCTTGAACGGCGACATCGACGAAGTCATCTATCTATCTATCTATCTATCTATCTTATCTACATGCAGCAGCCGGAGGGCTACATCAACGCATGTCTGCTGACTGACTATGTGTGCAAGCTGAAGAAGTCACTGTACGGACTCAAGCAAGCGCCTCGGATGTGGAACCAGAAGGTCGACGACGACTTCATGCTTGGACTCGGCTTCCGCAAGTGCGAGTCCGACCACTATGTGTATGTTATGCGCAAGAGCGACGATGACATGGCGTTCGTCGTGATCTACGTCGACGATCTGATGGTCGCGTGCAGTTCGACGTCACTGCACATGTCGATCAAGGCCGCGCTGTATGATCGATCAGTTTGAGACGTCAGACCTCGGTGAACTTTGGTTTTGCCTTGCGATGCAGATCACCCGAGACCGGGGACAAGGCACTTTGACGGTCTCGCAGACCAAGTTTCCGGGGTCAATCCTGCACAAGTTCGGCATGTCGGACTCGAAGCCCGTCAAGACGCCAGCCACATAATCCTGGACTCGAGCTTTTCAGTGGCTAGCGTAGACACGAGATGAGCAATGCCGACGTGAAGACCCGAGACGTGATCAAGGTGGTCACGAATGAGCACATCAAGCGATCGGGTGAGAAGAAAACGATGAAGACCGAAGACCACGCCAAAGCGTTTGCTGCCGAGAACGAGCCGCAGCGCACCTCCCTCGCATGTGCATGTTCTGCGGCAGGGTCGACCAGTCGACCACACGCTCGACCAATGCTGATCGAAGAACAAGCAAAATGGGCGCAAACACACGAACGGCAACGGCGGTCGGTCGGTCGATGCGCGAATTACGTCCAGCGCGAATACGATGACGATGACTATGATGCTTCACTGGCGGTCTTCGTGTCGACGGAGTGTGGCATGTAGGCAGCGAAAGAAGAAATGCGAGGTATGTGGGCGGTCGACAGTGGCGCGACACACACACACACATCTGCAACAACAAGTCCAAGTTTGCTGTTTTGGACGAGAACGACTAGAATGGGGAGTTGGTAATAGCAAACAGGAAGAAGACCAAGATACTTGGGGTCGCCACCGTGAACGAGAAGATCGTGCTGCCAAACGACCAAGTGCGTGACCTGACGAGGTGCAAGACGTGGTGCTGCTGTACGTGCCAAGTATCGGAAAGAATATGCTTTTGATTCCGCAGATCAACATGTCTAACAAGTTCCAAGTTGTGTTTGACGGCTTAAGCATGAACATTTTGACCAAGAAAGCGCGCAAGGTAGGCGCGACCCGCCGACTTTGTGGATGGCCTTTACTGGCTGCGTATGGAATCGGCACGGTGAGGTGGATATCGAAGATGACGTGGAGATGACGGCACAAGATAAGTTAGTTCTCTTGGTGGCAGAGCGGCGGCCAGCTAATGACGACGTTCTTCCAGAACCTGCCGCCTATCATCCATACGTTCGATTGTGGAAAGGGAGCAGCAGGTTGTGAGCCCAAGCCAGCAAAAGTCGTGCGAACGCGCACGCACTTGTGTCGAGTGACCCGAGTTCAAACGAGTACCAAAGCGTACATTTGGCACCTTCGACTCGGTCACATCGGTCACTCCAGACTCAAACTCTTGAACTCTTGGTGAAGAACCAACTCGGATCTTGTGTCAACAACTGCAGGTGGGTCTTCAAGGTCAAGGAGAACGAGCACGGCCAAGTTGAGCGACACAAGGCGCGTCTCGTTGCAAAGGGCTTTGCGCAAAAGTACGGCATCGACTATGACGAGACGTTTGCACCAGTTGCCAAGTTCACGTCGATTCGGATCGTGCTTGCTGTGGCTGCCCAGTACAACTTGCTTCTGCACCAGATGCACGTATAGACTGCGTTCTTGAACGGCGACATCGACGAAGTCATCTATCTATCTATCTATCTATCTTATCTACATGCAGCAGCCGGAGGGCTACATCAACGCATGTCTGCTGACTGACTATGTGTGCAAGCTGAAGAAGTCACTGTACGGACTCAAGCAAGCGCCTCGGATGTGGAACCAGAAGGTCGACGACGACTTCATGCTTGGACTCGGCTTCCGCAAGTGCGAGTCCGACCACTATGTGTATGTTATGCGCAAGAGCGACGATGACATGGCGTTCGTCGTGATCTACGTCGACGATCTGATGGTCGCGTGCAGTTCGACGTCACTGCACATGTCGATCAAGGCCGCGCTGTATGATCGATCAGTTTGAGACGTCAGACCTCGGTGAACTTTGGTTTTGCCTTGCGATGCAGATCACCCGAGACCGGGGACAAGGCACTTTGACGGTCTCGCAGACCAAGTTTCCGGGGTCAATCCTGCACAAGTTCGGCATGTCGGACTCGAAGCCCGTCAAGACGCCAGCCACATAATCCTGGACTCGAGCTTTTCAGTGGCTAGCGTAGACACGAGATGAGCAATGCCGACGTGAAGACCCGAGACGTGATCAAGGTGGTCACGAATGAGCACATCAAGCGATCGGGTGAGAAGAAAACGATGAAGACCGAAGACCACGCCAAAGCGTTTGCTGCCGAGAACGAGCCGCAGCGCACCTCCCTCGCATGTGCATGTTCTGCGGCAGGGTCGACCAGTCGACCACACGCTCGACCAATGCTGATCGAAGAACAAGCAAAATGGGCGCAAACACACGAACGGCAACGGCGGTCGGTCGGTCGATGCGCGAATTACGTCCAGCGCGAATACGATGACGATGACTATGATGCTTCACTGGCGGTCTTCGTGTCGACGGAGTGTGGCATGTAGGCAGCGAAAGAAGAAATGCGAGGTATGTGGGCGGTCGACAGTGGCGCGACACACACACCACATCTGCAACAACAAGTCCAAGTTTGCTGTTTTGGACGAGAACGACTAGAATGGGGAGTTGGTAATAGCAAACAGGAAGAAGACCAAGATACTTGGGGTCGCCACCGTGAACGAGAAGATCGTGCTGCCAAACGACCAAGTGCGTGACCTGACGAGGTGCAAGACGTGGTGCTGCTGTACGTGCCAAGTATCGGAAAGAATATGCTTTTGATTCCGCAGATCAACATGTCTAACAAGTTCCAAGTTGTGTTTGACGGCTTAAGCATGAACATTTTGACCAAGAAAGCGCGCAAGGTAGGCGCGACCCGCCGACTTTGTGGATGGCCTTTACTGGCTGCGTATGGAATCGGCACGGTGAGGTGGATATCGAAGATGACGTGGAGATGACGGCACAAGATAAGTTAGTTCTCTTGGTGGCAGAGCGGCGGCCAGCTAATGACGACGTTCTTCCAGAACCTGCCGCCTATCATCCATACGTTCGATTGTGGAAAGGGAGCAGCAGGTTGTGAGCCCAAGCCAGCAAAAGTCGTGCGAACGCGCACGCACTTGTGTCGAGTGACCCGAGTTCAAACGAGTACCAAAGCGTACATTTGGCACCTTCGACTCGGTCACATCGGTCACTCCAGACTCAAACTCTTGAACTCTTGGTGAAGAACCAACTCGGATCTTGTGTCAACAACTGCAGGTGGGTCTTCAAGGTCAAGGAGAACGAGCACGGCCAAGTTGAGCGACACAAGGCGCGTCTCGTTGCAAAGGGCTTTGCGCAAAAGTACGGCATCGACTATGACGAGACGTTTGCACCAGTTGCCAAGTTCACGTCGATTCGGATCGTGCTTGCTGTGGCTGCCCAGTACAACTTGCTTCTGCACCAGATGCACGTATAGACTGCGTTCTTGAACGGCGACATCGACGAAGTCATCTATCTATCTATCTATCTATCTATCTATCTATCTATCTATCATATGCAGCAGCCGGAGGGCTACATCAACGCATGTCTGCTGACTGACTATGTGTGCAAGCTGAAGAAGTCACTGTACGGACTCAAGCAAGCGCCTCGGATGTGGAACCAGAAGGTCGACGACGACTTCATGCTTGGACTCGGCTTCCGCAAGTGCGAGTCCGACCACTATGTGTATGTTATGCGCAAGAGCGACGATGACATGGCGTTCGTCGTGATCTACGTCGACGATCTGATGGTCGCGTGCAGTTCGACGTCACTGCACATGTCGATCAAGGCCGCGCTGTATGATCGATCAGTTTGAGACGTCAGACCTCGGTGAACTTTGGTTTTGCCTTGCGATGCAGATCACCCGAGACCGGGGACAAGGCACTTTGACGGTCTCGCAGACCAAGTTTCCGGGGTCAATCCTGCACAAGTTCGGCATGTCGGACTCGAAGCCCGTCAAGACGCCAGCCACATAATCCTGGACTCGAGCTTTTCAGTGGCTAGCGTAGACACGAGATGAGCAATGCCGACGTGAAGACCCGAGACGTGATCAAGGTGGTCACGAATGAGCACATCAAGCGATCGGGTGAGAAGAAAACGATGAAGACCGAAGACCACGCCAAAGCGTTTGCTGCCGAGAACGAGCCGCAGCGCACCTCCCTCGCATGTGCATGTTCTGCGGCAGGGTCGACCAGTCGACCACACGCTCGACCAATGCTGATCGAAGAACAAGCAAAATGGGCGCAAACACACGAACGGCAACGGCGGTCGGTCGGTCGATGCGCGAATTACGTCCAGCGCGAATACGATGACGATGACTATGATGCTTCACTGGCGGTCTTCGTGTCGACGGAGTGTGGCATGTAGGCAGCGAAAGAAGAAATGCGAGGTATGTGGGCGGTCGACAGTGGCGCGACACACACACCACATCTGCAACAACAAGTCCAAGTTTGCTGTTTTGGACGAGAACGACTAGAATGGGGAGTTGGTAATAGCAAACAGGAAGAAGACCAAGATACTTGGGGTCGCCACCGTGAACGAGAAGATCGTGCTGCCAAACGACCAAGTGCGTGACCTGACGAGGTGCAAGACGTGGTGCTGCTGTACGTGCCAAGTATCGGAAAGAATATGCTTTTGATTCCGCAGATCAACATGTCTAACAAGTTCCAAGTTGTGTTTGACGGCTTAAGCATGAACATTTTGACCAAGAAAGCGCGCAAGGTAGGCGCGACCCGCCGACTTTGTGGATGGCCTTTACTGGCTGCGTATGGAATCGGCACGGTGAGGTGGATATCGAAGATGACGTGGAGATGACGGCACAAGATAAGTTAGTTCTCTTGGTGGCAGAGCGGCGGCCAGCCAGCTAATGACGACGTTCTTCCAGAACCTGCCGCCTATCATCCATACGTTCGATTGTGGAAAGGGAGCAGCAGGTTGTGAGCCCAAGCCAGCAAAAGTCGTGCGAACGCGCACGCACTTGTGTCGAGTGACCCGAGTTCAAACGAGTACCAAAGCGTACATTTGGCACCTTCGACTCGGTCACATCGGTCACTCCAGACTCAAACTCTTGAACTCTTGGTGAAGAACCAACTCGGATCTTGTGTCAACAACTGCAGGTGGGTCTTCAAGGTCAAGGAGAACGAGCACGGCCAAGTTGAGCGACACAAGGCGCGTCTCGTTGCAAAGGGCTTTGCGCAAAAGTACGGCATCGACTATGACGAGACGTTTGCACCAGTTGCCAAGTTCACGTCGATTCGGATCGTGCTTGCTGTGGCTGCCCAGTACAACTTGCTTCTGCACCAGATGCACGTATAGACTGCGTTCTTGAACGGCGACATCGACGAAGTCATCTATCTATCTATCTATCTATCTATCTATCTATCTATCTATCTACATGCAGCAGCCGGAGGGCTACATCAACGCATGTCTGCTGACTGACTATGTGTGCAAGCTGAAGAAGTCACTGTACGGACTCAAGCAAGCGCCTCGGATGTGGAACCAGAAGGTCGACGACGACTTCATGCTTGGACTCGGCTTCCGCTGTTGGGAGTCTGCTGCAACTTGGACCGAGTCGACGCTATCGAGTCATCGACACTGTTCACAAATGAAGTTGAAGCGAGTCCTGATGAGGACCGCGACATCCGAGATCTGGTCTGATTGCACCAGGTGACCCTTCGAGAGAACATGAGTAGACCACACGAACTCTCAAAGACACATAACAAACAAATCAAGGCACTTCGCATTTTTCCTTCTTCCCCACAGATCTCCAACACGTTATCAGCACTGTCGTGCTCCTCCAAACGAGCGTGAACAAGGGGCCGACATGATGATCCGCCAGACCGCGACAGCTCGTGGCGGCACGGATGAATCGGACGAAGAACCAGAGGAGGAGGTTGATGCAGAAGCCCCAAGCAAGAAACCGATCAGCATCAAGACGATTACTATATCAAAGTTCTCCGGGAGCCGTGTACAGGGCTCGGGAGAGACTAACGTCCATCGATGGTGGCGGGATTTCTCGGACCAGATCGAAGCCGCTCAGGTGATCTCCCGAAACTGGTGTGAGCGCGAGAAGGTGACGGTACTGAGCCTTTACCTATCGCATGCTGCGAAGGATTGGTATTTGACGATGAAGCCTGATTTGATCGAACTAAGCTTCGAAGAAGTTGGTGAGCGGCTGATTAATAAGTTTCGATCCCGACTGAGCTCCGCCACGATCATGAAGAACATTCGTGAGGCGAAGAAGATGACAAGCGAGTCTTTTCAAGAATTTGCGAATCGTCTTCTGGATATGGCCAGTGAGTTGACAAATGGCGAGCGAGATATCGTGAATGGACGTTTAGTCCTCGAATCGTTCTGCGACAACGCCGTGAATGACAGTGCCAGACAAGTGTGGCTGAAGTCGAAGATTGACACTGAGTCAGAGGCACCGCTCGAGGAACTAGAACGTGCTATCACTGAGGTGTGCAGAGTCTTGGGAACTGATGGAACTGAGGTCGTGAAGAAACGCAAAGTAAGCGAGGCCGCGTTCACGCAGCGGAAGCGTCCCAGTCATCAAACGGCGGAAGCCAAGCAAGCTAACGGCGGATACAGAGGGAACCGAAACAAGTTCGAGCATTTAGTCTGTGAGACTTGTGGGACTAAAGGCCACAACGCAAAGTATCATCCGACGTGGGCCAGACTGCAGAAGGAAAAGGAATCAAGCGGAAAGTTGACCCAGGCTACCGAATCGAAGGACATTAAAAACAATGCAGCTAGCATTGATGGTTATCTCATGTTGGCTACCTTGCTTGAAGCGTGCTGTCTCCTTGCAAACGACAGACCGAGACGCGTCATCATCGACTCAGGTGCTTCACACCACTTAACTGGATCGACCGACAACCTTGAGGATTTCGAGTCTGATGGAGGACTGCACATAGCGGTCGCCGACTCCCGGCAACTCATATCGACACACAAGGGACGACTGAGGATAATTGGTACTCACGTGGACGCAATCATTGAGCGTATGTACTGCGTACCTGATTTGCACGACACACTGTTGTCAGTATCTCAGTTGATAAACGACGGGTATGCGGTCACATTCGATGCAAATGGTTGCGTGTCGACGAAAGGAAAGATATCGATCAAGGCTGCACTGCTCGACGGCATATATGTGATCAGCCAACCTACGTCGAAACGAGAAGCAGCATCCTTCCTGGCATCAATGATCGATCGGCCTAAAGACTCTTTGGAAAATTGGCATCGGCGTCTCGGGCACGTCTCCTACTCCTCGATTCGAGAATTAAGCGCGATTGACTTGATTCAGATCTCATCTCCGCGATCGAACCCAGAACGTTGTCAGGTTTGCCTTCAAGCGAAACAGCAAAGACACTCGGCGCCACGATCGACCAGCGAATCCGACCGTCAGCGAGATGCAGTCCTGCATGCAGATCTCAGCGGACCTTATCTTCCGTCTCGATCAGGCTTCAGATACTTTGTTGTATTCAATTGGAAAGGATTCGTGGAGGTGCGTTGCATGAAGACGAAGGATCGGGTGATCACTGAAGCCGAGTCATTCCTGAAGTTCATCGAGCGACAGTGTGGAGCCAGATCGACAGAGATCAAAGTGATACGAACCGACAACGGCGGGGAGTTCTTGTGTGAGGAGTTTCAACAGGTGTGCATCTCACGCGGCATTCGGTCAGAACAGCCTGAACCGTACACTCAACATCAGAACGGAGTAGCCGAGCGCACGGTGCGAACAATTGCAGAGATGGCGACTTCTATGATGATTGCATCGAAGCTGCCCCATGGTATGTGGGAATTCGCTGTCACGTACGCCGCCTACGTGCGAAATCGTATCCCAACAAAGCGGCGACCAGGAATCACGCCTCACGAACTCGTGTTGGGGTCTCGACCAAGTTTTGCGCGCATCCATACCTTCGGAGAAGCAGTGACCGTGCTTGTGCCCCCTGAACAACGTCAGAAGCTAACACGATTTCGAGGCAATGCTGTCCCTGGCGTCTGGATCGGGGCTGATCATCATCGTAAGGGCCACATAGTGCTTGTGCTCAAGCCTACCACGAAGGTTGTATACTCCGCGGATGTTGCCTTCCTGGGCAGAATGGCAAAGGACTTGAAGAACGATTTCCTAGTCGGTCACTCGGCAGCGACTGAATTCTCCTTTGAAGACCCTGACCCAACACTCTCGCAAAAGACAAGTGAAGACACATGCGAGAACGACACGGAGCTGCGTGTCGAATCGGTCGAGGGGGGAGAAGACAGAGCAGGAGAAAGAACCTGAGTTCAACAAGAAAGCGGAGGCTTAGACAACGTCAAGAGAAGAAGACTGCTGCAGATGGATCTGAAACTGAAAATGCCAGTCACGAGATGGAAGGCAGCCGGTCGAGTGACGATTTCGCGTCGGGTTGGTTGGATGCCGATGAGGTGTGTGTAACGAATGGTGAACGACAATGCCTTCGACGGTCAGAGAGGCTTTCATCCCGAGGGATAGGCACAGCACTCCTGACCCCCTCGGTTACGACACGTGAACCCATAAATCTCAAAGAAGCCAAAAAGTCTGCGGACTGGCCTTTGTGGGACCGTGCGATCCGTGAGGAGATCGAGGCATTGCGCATCAACGACACCTTCACCAACGTCAGCTGCCCTGTCAACGTCACGCCATTGAGGGTCACACTGCAGTTCAAACTCAAACGTGACGCTCGAGGAGCAGTGACGAGACATAAGGCACGACTGTGCGTTCGTGGAGACACCCAAACATGGCTCATCAACTACGATCAGACGTACGCTCCGGTGGCCAGTCTGACCTCCATCCGAGTCTTTTTGGCACTCGTATGCGCTTTCAACATGAACGTTCGTCAAGGTGATGTACCATCGGCATATGTCAAAGCCACGCTAAATGAGGAGGTCTACGTTCAACCACTGCGCGAATATCAGCCTGCCGAAAGCGAGGACAAGGTGTGGAGACTCAACAAAGCTCTCTATGGTCTGAAGCAAGCTGGGATGGAATGGAATCGAGAGATTGACGAGTTTTTCAAAGGCTATGGGTTGAAGTCAAGCACACATGACTCGTGCATTTATCACATGGTCGTGTGCAATGACCTGATCATCGTCGCTCTCTACGTGGACGACATACTGATTGCAAGTGCACGGCTCGTTGAAGTTGAGAAGCTGATGAAGGCACTCCAAACAAAGTACAATATCAAAGACTTCGGTGAACCGGAACAATTCCTCGGCATGAGGCTGCGGAGTCAGTGCCAACCACATGGAAATCGACCAAGCGATATACATCGAGGATCTGTTGCAACGCTTCGGCATGGATGAATCGCGCGTGCGTCCTATCCCGATGGTCGCCGGGACCGTCTTGAGCAAAGCGAAAAGTCAGTCAGCACCTGAAGAAGGAGCGTCAATGGCTGATGTGCCCATCGGGCCGCTGTTGGATCCTTGCTATATCTCGAACGTGTCTCCAGACCGGACATTGCTTTCGCGGTGAATCAACTAGCTCGCCACGCGAGCTCGCCAACTCGTGAACACTGGAAAGCAACGAAACACTTGCTTCGTTATCTACATGGAACGAGCGAAATGGTGCTACGCATTGAGGCGTCGATACCCCGCGGCATCGCAGTGGCGACGGATGCTGACTTCGGAAATGACAAGGCGGACAGAAAATCTGTGTCCGGGCTCATGGTTTTCCTGTTTGGAGTACCCGTTGCGTGGGGATCAAAGAAGCAAAGCATCGTGGCGCAGTCTTCAACTGCCGCTGAATACATCGCAGCGACACTTGGTACGGAAGAGGCCCTCTGGGTGCGCGGCATGGTAAACGAAATTGTCCGCCCTCAAGATCGGCTCAAAGCGATCGATGTGCTCATTGACAATCAGTCCACGATTGCTAGAATCAAGAAACAAGGGCACTCGCACTCCCAGAAGATCGTGGACATCAAGTTCCACGCCTTAAAGGATCACTGGAGAAATGGCGACATTGACTTAGCATGGATCGCCACTGAACTCAATCCTGCCGACATTTTTACGAAGGCGCTTGCACGAAACGCGTTCACGTTCAAGCGCAACTTATGCATGGTTCGTGACAGACACCCCATCGACTGCGGATCAAGTTGAGGGGGAGTGTTGGGAGTCTGCTGCAACTTGGACCGAGTCGACGCTATCGAGTCATCGACACTGTTCACAAATGAAGTTGAAGCGAGTCCTGATGAGGACCGCGACATCCGAGATCTGGTCTGATTGCACCAGGTGACCCTTCGAGAGAACATGAGTGGACCACACGAACTCTCAAAGACACATAACAAACAAATCAAGGCACTTCGCATTTTTCCTTCTTCCCCACAGATCTCCAACATCCGCAAGTGCGAGTCCGACCACTATGTGTATGTTATGCGCAAGAGCGACGATGACATGGCGTTCGTCGTGATCTACGTCGACGATCTGATGGTCGCGTGCAGTTCGACGTCACTACACATGTCGATCAAGGCCGCGCTGTATGATCGATCAGTTTGAGACGTCAGACCTCGGTGAACTTTGGTTTTGCCTTGCGATGCAGATCACCCGAGACCGGCTGCCACACATCTGCCATCAACCAGGATTCATGTTGGTGTCAGCCGAACACATTGCTTCTTGGACATTACGGATTGTTGTTGTAAGCTGAATTTCCCTAGGGTCTATGGTGGATGGTGGTGCTCTAGTGTATGGGATACGGTATTCTCAGAGCCCTGTTTTATAGCACACTTGCTGGGGTTAGCGTAGCGCTACCCCTTCGCTACAACTAGTCGTCGACACGTCTGGCGAACGTACAGCCACTTCACACGACCACCGAGCTCCATGGTCAGTGGTGACGTCTGGCTCCCTCCCTTCTGCACTCTTGCTGACCAAGTTGCAAACCACCATCTGAACCTTTTGGAGGCTCCTCTCGGGTGAGCTCATTGCCAACGGAAGCCAACAATGTGAAATGATTCTTGATAAAGGGTGCCATGGTGGGTGAATCCGAAACGAAGAGTGAAGGCGACTGCGTCAAATGCAAGACCAATCAAATGCATAAATGCAAAAAAAGACACAGTCGAATCAAATGCTTCCACATGTCGCATGCACCCAACATGAACGCAGTGTTGTCCAATCAATCTCCACAGCCGTCTCATACAATGCAGCCAATCAAAATGCGAGTCATTTGGTTTGTGCTTATTTGGTTGGGTGGTTAGTTGTTCGGGCGGTGCTTAGATGGGTTGGTTGGTGGAAGGTTAGGTGTAGGTGATTAGTTATTTGGTTTTTTGTTTGGGGAGTGATGAGTTGTTAAGCTGGTGGATCAGTTTTGGTTAGTACTCGGTGGGCGGTTGGATTGCTTGTTAATTTTTTGATTGGTTGTTCGATGAGCAGCCTGACTTTATTAGTGTCTGTGATATGATGTGCTGGATGTCATAGTTGCTTTTGACTCATCACATGACATCATTCGCATCAATAATCAGCAAAGCGACCGCGCAATTGTGCAAAAGAGCAAGAAGTAACTTGGTGCTTCAGCCGCGTCGAGTGCTTTCGGAGTCAACAGAAACACCATCGAATTGGCTTCGCCAAGAACGGACGATGCAGTGGCTGTCGTATTCCTAGTGGAGGGCGCCCGTGCAAGGTTGAGCAGGTTATACGTGGAGTCATTCACGGTATGATTGCCCAACCTGAAGAAGACTGTGCACTACATGAACTGTTAGTGCTCTCGAACAGTCAACGGTGATCTTGCGGAAAGCGATCAGTCAACTATGCCGTGGGTTCCCGGTGCGTTCGATTTCGAGGAAAGCTTAGAAGCTTGCCTACTCAGGGCAGCGAGACAACCTAGTGATCCCGACATCACATAAAGCAATTTCATTGCGTTAATCGCAAAATACTCAGGAGAGAGAACTGTCACTTGACACCGCGCGTCTATTGAATATACTTGCTTGCCTGCATCCGTTGTCCACGCGCTGCCTGGTTGCACGTTAAGGCTGCCATCGTTTCCTGGAGCTAACACCAACAGCAGCACAAAACCAGCTCGCATGACAGCAAGCAGTAACAAGCAGTCTGAATGCATTACACTACATGTTTCCAACTGAAAAAACCAAGTTAGCCCAGCTTTCCACTGTTGCCCTTTCTGATCTGGTGACTGAGCTAAAGATGTCGCTTTAGCACAGCGCAAGCGAGCGATCGTTGACAAGACACGAAACGGCGGCCGCAACTATAACCTCGTCTGTTCAAGTCAAACGCCGTGCTTGTTCTTCGTTAGTCTGACGAAGGTGACCGCAGATGCGATGGCGGAGTACTGCGTGTCTCGTCTGAACTTGGAGCATCACAGCTGCAGTGGAAGTGCTGTGCCGACCGGGCGACAAGTGGCCGCTCTGCGAACGACGACGACAACAGTTAGCTCGAATCCCACAGTCACTTGGAAGGCACTCGTCAGTGCTGTCAAGATCGGCGAGGGTGTTTCAAGTCAGGAACAAGAGCAATCCGGATTCTACGAGACTTTGCCGAGCTCCGACGAGGTGTTTGATGCGTTTGACACCTGCTACTTCATCGACAGCCTTCGTAAAGGCTCCGGATCGAAGAGCAATGGTGTCATTGAACAGGTACTTCTCAAGGTTCGAACCGCAAACCATTTGCCCCCCCCCCCCGAATACTGCATCAAGACGGGGAGTAACAGGACAAAGCGCATCAAGAGTCAAGGCGAAGAAGCTGCTACTCGCAGGCAGAAGATTTGATACTGGCGTTTCGACCTAAGTTGTTGTAATGGAGTATCCCCGTTACAGGGAATGTCCTGCAATTCAGCGTTGAGAATTGCAGTTGTATTGACTTTGCCCTTTGACAAGCAGAGCCCCATTGACAGCGACAGAGTGGGTCGCGTCCCAAAGTTCGTAGGTACTTTGTGACTAAGTACCTTGGTGCGGTCACGAGGGAACTTAATCCCATTGACTAGAATACCAAAGATCGCTTTGGTATTCTGTCCAATCGAAGGAAGACTGCGTCCTTTGAGTGGTAGAGTGAAGAGTCACTGCGACCCTCCAGCAGGACAGAATGTAGATCATGCAGCAACAAAGTAACCACTTAATGACTCTTTGGAGTTTGCATTCTAAGACACATTCCTGTCGGTCCGTTCCGGAGTGGAACGGAACGTTAAACTAGTTCGCTTCCTCAGAAGTTGTTGAAAAGGGGAGAGTCCCATTATAGATTACAGTTGTCGTAATTCATGTTTTGTACTCTTAAGTATCCCCTTCTTGAGCACATCATTGTCTTGGTTCGGCCACTTGACGCATTCGTGTGCCGATGTCCTGCACTATTGTTCGTTCGGACGGTTTTCAGTGTCAGCGAGACGCCAAAATGTGCAGCTTAGACGGCTTCTGGTGCTGGCGGGACGCGAGTCTGTGCAAACAAATATTGGTTTGCTCAGAGTATTGAATTTGCGAGTTTTGGTTAGAAACGATAGATCATGTTGGCGTGAACATATAGATAGTAAGAGGTTAATGTTTAAACACTTCCCTCACGATTAAACAGTGCATTTCGGAGTTCAAACGTCATGTACTTGAATAATGCACTCTTCGTCATCGCCTTCGCTGCTAGAAGCACCCAACGCGTCGTCGACGCTGGCAGACGCGACAGGGATGATGGGTTCCAGCGGTGGACCGAACGACATGGTCGAAAAGCGATCATCGAACACCTCGCACATCGCCTGTCTGATGCAATATCGTCTTGCGCTCGAGCTCGCGCGCCTTGCTAACGGCGCGGCGAGCTTCCACAGCAACCTTGTCGCACGGCTTAGCCGTCACAAGATGACGTGCCAGGCACCACTTGCGCGAGAATGTCTTTCGACACTTCTTGCAGTGTGGTGTTTTTGGCTTCGGCGGGGCAACGACCTGTTTGCCCATGTGTGCTGATTGCTCCCGCACCACCTGTCTTTCCCATTCTTGCAAGAATGTGGAGGCGCAGAACGATTCCTGTGACCGAACCACATTGTACCACATTGTTCCGCAAACTGTCAAAAGCCAAATACTTTATCATAAAGTTATGGACCACCCCACATTTTGTCAAAAGTCCGCGTCGTTTCAAACTGATCGAATCCAACGCTTCGTATTGTGATGCTTTTATAGTTTCGGCTGCATATTGATTTTTTTTCTGTTTTTTCAAGGGGTAAACCAGTTTCTCGAAGCCGTAATTTTGAAATAATCCCTGATCGGGGCCGTTTTCCCCCCAAGGGAACGAAACACGAGGTGTACAAGGAGGGGGGCCACACAGCCCCGAGTTGAGATTTTTTTAAAATTTCGGACGCATTTTTTTCCTCTCTTTCTTTTTAAACCCACGATTTGACATAAACGCTTGCGATATACTGCGTGGCTTGTATGGTGATACTAGGCAACGTTCTCTGTCTTGAAGTTGCTCCCAAGTTGCCACGTTGGTTGAATGTTATGCCTGCGACCAACGGTTGCTGCTGATCCCTTTCGTTGCCGAGAGGTAGTATAATGACGACTAAATCGTCACTTTACGCTTCACTTTGGGCACCATGCCGTTTGCTTGCGAGATTGGGCATTTTGTCTCCCGATAGTAAACACAAAGCTCTCTAAGATGAAGAAATTCCATTTATAGAGGCTTTCAAAAAACCATACGAGCCCCATTACCTTTATACTTTTATTCCGGTACGGAACCTTACACAAAGAAGGATGTTTGAAAATGGCCTAAATTGACCACAATTCGATCATTGTACTACACCTTTGCTCGATCGAGTTGAGCAAAATTCTAATCAAAGTATTTTTTTTAGTTTAGGCTAACTTCTAAAACATAGATAAAAACTACAACCAAAGTGAAAAAAAAAACGATCGATATGTGCGGGAGATTTGGGCGGGAAGCGCAGTGGGTCGATCGCAGCCGGTCGTCAGCAGCTCTTCTTCACCTCGTGCTGCCGACTGAAGAGGAGAAGAAGATGATCCTGACTGCTGCTTGTCAACCGCAAGGACTGGATGACGGTGGCACGCCACAGAAACGTCTCTGCTTCGACCGCTCGACGCGTCGTCAGTATGCATCGAGTGACTCCCGGTGAAGAAAGGTTGGCATGTGGATATGCGATAGCAACCAGCTGTATCGACTAATGATTTGCATGTCTTCCCCCAAAAGCAGGAAGGACGATCGGAAACAGCCCTAAATGACCACATTATCATCGTTTAGGCCCTTGACTTTTGAAACTGCTGTATAGTTGGACCAAGACAAAACAGTGGTAACGATAGGGTTATGCTTATAGTGACCCCACTACCTACCGTTATATTTTTTTTGAGAAATAAAACAAAATGCGGCCGTTTTTTAAATAACCACAAAACGGGGCCGTTGGATTCCTCATTGAGCAACTCGTGGAAATTTTCTATGCGCACTAGTTGTGGAGTTCCCCTTTCATACTCTGTGCAATTTGCACATACAGAAAGATATCCTCACACATTCGCACCGCGTATACTTTACATACCCAATGCACAATTTGTTCCCCTCGTGTACCCTATGCACTACGTGTGTTCACTTCGAGTTGCGTCGCATGAGGGGGTCCGCACGGCTTGCACGCGGCTCTACGACGGCTGAATTGACGGGTTTGTAGTGCGCTTGGCCCGGCGGCTGCACGTTCGCTTGTTGTGCGCGCCCCTGCGGCACAGAGTGCAGTGGATTGGCGAGTCGTTGTTGTCGTGTAGCGACTGGAATGTGCTACGCTTCTTACGCAGTCCGTCGTACGTCGATCAACAATTCTTCGATCAAAGACCTTTCTTGTGCTTCTCAAAGTAGTTTAAATCGAAGCTCACAAACTCTGAGAATGGCCTTGCTCAGTGACACTGAAGGTTCGGTAGGCTTGTGCTTTCCTTAGGGAAGTGGGTGTTTCCCAAGCTTGACAATGCTCAACACCTGTTTGACAATGCACAACAGGTACCCCACTCACTTAACTTCACTACAGTGAGTGAGTCCTTGGGTGTGATGCTGATGTTGAGAGGCTGACTTGAGGGTTCCGTGGTAAATTGAGGAGTTTTGGTTATTCTGTCTTTGTCCTATGAGCGACTGTTGCGAACAGTCGCTATGGGGGGGGGCATTTTATTCCTCTCCCCAAAATTAACAATCTAAGCTATGAGAATCTAGAAAAACAAAACACTACAATAACGCACTGGATCCTTCCATAAGTTCGCCTTGGCAACGCTCAAACTTGACGCTTCACGTGGGTGCCAAAGTTCGCACCTGAGACTTGACAACGCTCAGTACCAAATGCTTGATTTGGATGCGGCTGAAGCCAAACAGAAACTTGACAACGCTAAAGTACCAAATCGGACTTCAAGCTCTGGGTCGTTGATGCCAAATGGAAACTTGACAACGCTCAAGTACCAAATGCGACTTCGACATAACTTGATCCACTCCACCACAACCGCCCCTTGCGCAGCCCCGCAGCCCCTTGCGCAGCCCCCCCCCCCCCCCCCCCCCAAGCCAAGCACCTCAACTTCCGCCGCACCGCGCTCGTTCAACCATTGTGAACCTCATTCCGTCACACACGCCACGCGCCGCTCAGTTGTCGCTGCTTGTCGTGGTCTGTGAATGCTTCATCGGCTCCCTTTGCTGTCATGCGGCAAGTGATCATGTGTGCGTCCTCCTCTTCAGCTGCTGCGTATAGCGATCGCCATGTTGGTTCGTTCTCGAACGTCGGTCTGTGGGCTACTACGGACAGGTAGTCTCGACCACGCGATGTGGATACCAGCAGTCGTGAGTTGCTTCCCTCCAATAATCCAAGCGATTCATCCTTCCAGAGTCTGTGCTGCTTCATCGACGACAACGACATGGAACGGGAGGTCCCTGGACTCTTCTCGCCCAAGCACTGACAACATCGAGATGATGAGTCGCGTCTTCTTCATCCACTGGATCTTCTTTTCTTCAGCTTCCTGCCGAAGTTCACGCAGCTCTTTCTTCGTCATCCCTGGCTTGGTTCTGTCGTTGATGTGCTCCTCGACAGCATGGCTCAAGTAGATCGATCAATAGCCCGGTCTGCTTCCATGATCTTCTCCATCGGCAGAGTAGTGACCAGCATCCACCCAAACGAGTAAACTAGCACCGCTTTGTACTTCTCTCCCTCAGGCTCCACCCAGACGTCTACATATTTATACGCGCTCAACTCCAGACTGGGCGTAGGACTCCGAAGCGTGCCATCGTCGTTGAACTTACCCACTCGACTGTTCTCGTTCAAGATAATGACTGTCATGCACACCATCAAGTTCCGTTGGTGCTTTGCTACTAGATGACTATCCCATTTCTTCATGCACACCATCGTGACGCCTTTTCCATGCAGATAGATCTCGGTCGGCGCAGAATCCAGACATCGACTGAGCGAATCTTCTTCAATAGCGAGGAGTGCTTCTTTGTGACAACTCAGAGCTCGCGCCAGGCGATACTATTCATTTGTCGGCTGCTTATCCAAATAGACCTCCCACTTCGTGAGATAGTGCCAATGCAGACATCCCGTCTCTGGCTAGTACCCCATATTCAACATGTCATATTGAGCGGCAGGCGTGTCCACCTAGTTGTGCAGTCTCAGGCAGCGATCAAGGCGAAACGGGCGGCATTTTTTTTCGATCAACAATGCCATGCAACCTTACAACTTTATCGCTATTGAGGTACGTACAATCTGCACCAGGCACCGCGGCAGCTCTAAATCTTTATCGCTGTTCCAGGACATGCAGAAAATCGTCTGTCGACTAAATCTGACTCATCCCGCGAAAGATCATGGGGATGAGCGCTTCGGACACTGCAGCGTCATAGCTCTTCAGCGAGCGCTGCAAGCCAGAGGTTTCAACCTGATTTTTTTTTAAATCGAATGAAGTTTCTGCGGTAAGCACCTCGCACTGAGTGGAACAAACGCTTGGCGACGACTCGATTCCGCCGCGTCACCATCATCGGGCGCCCTTTCAAATCAGGACGGTATATCCCACTGTATCGTTCGATTTTCTTTCAAGGATAAGGTTGTGCTCATGGATCCTGATTTCGGCGAATGGCGAGATTGCTCCGAGGAGTCACTATTTGGGTTTTTGCCCGAACTTCAAGGAGCCTATGCGATTGTTTCTCATGATGAGTGAACAGATGTGAAAGCAAAGAAACAAATACCACAGATGCACTGTTTTAGAACATCTATACACATTCACCAAAAACATGTACATTGATTCCTGTCTGTGATCTTAATCCGTTACTTCTGTTACTTAGCAGGAAAGGTTGTGCAGGAGAGGTCGTGTTAACTAAGTGGGACAGCAAGGTGTAGTCATTCAGACGTTGATTCTGCAACCGTTGCTCTAGAGACATGCCCAAAGCTCGCAACGAGACAACCGCACAGCGCGAGCGCCGGCGAAAGCGTCAGACTCAACGGAATGCTAGAAGAACGTTCCGAATGCTCGCCTCGTGACACGGAAGATGAATCAATTGAATCGTTGACTGAATATCATCAGCGGCTGGCAAATCAACGGGCCTATGCGAAGAGGAAACGAGAAGAGAATCGGGAATTGACAACGATGGCAAGACGTGTGCGAGATGAGTGCAACGCGAATTCTGCACCAAGTCCGTTGCAAAGAAGACATGCTGCTATGCAAGCAAGCCCGTTGCACGTCTTATCTTGGTGGATATTCTAAAGCAGCTCGACAATGCCAGTGATATTATTTCTGATTTGGTCGAAGTCCCAGCGGGTTGTCCGGAGCTCCCGTCGATGTATCAATCAGCAACGTTTCTCGATGATTATGCCTTCCGACCAAACGTCATAGCGAATCTGTCTCTGTATGAGAACGCTATGCGTTGCTATAGGCGATTACGTCGCGGTTTGAGTCACGAAAACTACGTCTTTCATGATGGTCACCCGCTCCTACAATCACACTGCATTGCATATTGCGATCGTTTTGCGGTTCCGGTCATTCTTGGACCCCGTCTACCGCCATCCGATGCTGATGATTCGCGGATGGAGATAAGGTCGAAAATGATGTTGGTGTTGTTCAAGCCGTTCCGTTTTCTGACTGACCTGCTCGATGGTGAAACATCTCCTGATCAGCGCTGGCAAATTGCTCTCGAAAAGTGGGAGCCTGAGCTTTTTCCCGCAATCATTCAAAATATGGACGATTGCTCGTCTGCAAGCTCGGCAGCACAAAGTGGCACCATCAATGGGCTTGCGTCAACCCCAGGTAAAGACAGTGAGGAAGATGGAGACAATGGCGACAACAGCTTTGACGACAGCGATTGCGAGAATTGTTTTACTGACGCTGAATTTGGACTTGACCCAGCGTGGGAAGAAGTACCTACATGGTTGCGCGAAGATGAACCTCAGATGTTCCCCGCAACTACATCCTTTGCGGATTCGATCGAGCATATCGTCAGTTGTTTTCGCGACTACAACCTAATGGAGCGATTGGCACGCAATGTGGCGATTTCACGGGAAGGAGAAGAAGTGAACTCGGTGCCAACGTTAAATATGTCAGCGACCGATTTGAAAAAGTGGGTCGACGATTGTGCATTTGGAGATTGTGGGATATCGGAGGATAATGAAGCTGCGCTTGGTAGTGCAGATACACAAACACGGCTGGTTCTCATCGACGCTCAGATAACCAAAATCCAGGAGTGGACGCCTACACCATACGTGTGCCGTTCCCAAGCCCTATCGGATTTTTGTGGCCTCGCTGTGATTTCACGTTCATTTTCACTGAATTTTCTGCAACATTCCGCGTACATTTTTTATGCATTTTTTTACTCAAGCTCTGGCGGCATGAGACTGAGTCTGAACAACGCGCTGCCAAAGTATCTGAGGAGCAACTTCGGTGTGAGCAGCTTCTTTTTTCTGGGCGGTGAAGGCGGGACGGGAAAGAGCAGGGGTTATATCTGCCATTCGCGAGACATGCCGACTTTGGCATAAGTCGAAAGCAACTATGGTAACAGCAATGACCGGTAAGGCAGCAACAATTGTTGGCGGACGGACCCTCGCCAGTTTAGAAGTAATTCTGCGATCGGCATCTAGCCGTGCGATTCTGGAAGATATTGGCTGCCTTATAATCGACGAGGTATCTATGATGACAAAAGAAAGCGTTCCGTTCCGTGACGATCCAGCCTGCGGTGAAGGTTGCTCAAATGCCCGAAAAGGGGTCTGGACGAACGCATTCCTGGAAATGATTAATGCTCGGGTCGTCACAATAAGCACACCGAACAATCTGTGCAGCCTTCGTCGGCCCGACGGTGTTTTTGTTACTCCTGACAATTACACAAGATCAGCTATTAACGCTCACTTCATCGCCAGAGCCGCGTATTACTTGGGGGAAGATAGAGCACCAATACTCATCATTGCTTGATTCAAGCCAGGATTGAGTAGTCTCAGCCCGGCTGTTTTCAAGACAATTATGGGTCTTCCGGATTCAAAGTTCGGTCCAATCGCCCCGTTCTTGGATCTCATCCCGGGGATGCCAGTTCAGGTCACGCAGAATATTTGCACGAAAATAGGAGGTACCAATGGAACGATGGGGGTGCTGCATAGCGTGCACTTTCCACCAGGGACAATGTTTTATCGCTATATCGACCAGCTAATGAAGACAACGGTGTTAACTCCAAGCCAATGACCAGAGTATGCGCTACTTCAATTGGAAAGAGGTCCAAACGCGATATCAATCAGACCTGGTCTCGATTCAAGGCTTTTTCCAGTTTTCCCAATGTGATATAGTGTGTCGACTTACCTGTCAGAAGCCCACTTGATGTGCGGACTTTGACTTGCTAGCTGCGCTAACGTTTCGCAATAAACGGGCTTCTAAGCCGGCCCACGGGCCGGCTCGCCCAGGTGGTTCTATGTGGACCACCCCCGTGTGGACCACACCACAGTGTCACTAACTGGACCCAGCTTAGTGACACAGGCACTTTGTGCTATCTCAGTAGGAAGTAGGGTTACCGGTGTAATACCGGTAGTAGGAATGCATGTAAGGGGGGCGAGTAGCGCCCCTCCATCAATACAACTTCGGATTTTACCTCCAAGCCCACAAGCCAGCTCCGACGCTAAAACCGCGCAGACCTACGCTATCGGTCAGCGCGCATCAAGTGCTACACTCAGGTGCGTGTGAGACCATCTAGTTCGGGCACTACCGGGTTCGAGTGTGCGTGGCCAGTTGTGCATATTGGTGTGTATATTTCGGGGTTGACAGATCCCCTCATCTGCGAATAGAGGCTTGGACAGTTCCAAGGACTCGCTCGCACTTCATATTTGTGAGTAGCTTTGGACAAGCCGGGGTGGCCTGTGCATTTCATATTAGGAAAAGAGGGACGTGGAGTCCCCAAGGTTGCGATTGTAAGCTAAGGAAGTCGGAGGGCCGGCTCTAGTGATACAAGTCGTTGATACCTATTGTTCTATATTCCTTTGGTGTCATCCCACTCATAGTTGGCCACAGTAAGTTCGGATACGAGTGAGTCACTCGAAAGAACTGAAAGGGTACACAACGTGAGTAGACAGATCGATTCGGGGCTAGCTTCTTTGTCATTAAGCTAGCTCCAGTTGTATTTGCCGAGCTAGTGCGACCCCTTCGCTAGCTCGGACTTGGGAGATACGCCAGATCTGCATACACTTTATCACACCAACCGCTGAGCCATACAAAGCAGTCATTCTGCCTTTGACGAGATCCGAGGCAGGGCAGCCGAGACAAATTTCCGTTAAAGTACAGCAGTTTCCATTCGTCATCGCAGTTGGTGCCACCGTTTACAAGATTCAAGGTGGATCATTGCAATCTCTCACAATTGTAGACTGGAAATCGCAAACAAAGGGCGCCAACAAATCTCGGCAAGGCTGTTTGATGGTATCACGGGTTGTGATGTGGGATGCATTCTGCTGTTTAGCTCCGCTTACCGAAGCTATGATCAATTGGTTTCAGCCCCCCAAGCACGCCCTACAAGAAGATGAAAGGCTGATGTCCCTTAGCAACGCAACCATTCAGTGGATGAAAGGACTTAAATGAAAGGCTGATGTCCCTTAGCAACGCAACCATTCAGTGGATGAAAGGACTTAACTCACCCAGCGCCGCGCTTATCGACTTTTTTCAACGATAAGCGCACTCCTAATAAAAATCGCTTAACTATGGAAATTCCCCGAAAAACCTTGTTCTCATCAGCCAATGAGAATCGTCGAGCTTATCGTTGAAAAACGTCGATAAGAATTTCTAGCCAAATAAGCCAATCATTGCATAGATCAGGCGCACGATATTATCCAAAACAGCAGCTATTCTGCGAACAAGAACGGCTATTCCGCTGGGGTCGGCGTAATTTACCCGAGCAAAACTATTGGTTGTGCGTAACTGACACACAACGCATCCGGGCGACGGTTCTCTCATGAGCAGATCGGTCTATTGCTTCTGCTTTGTATGTCCGTAACGTGTGGTGCGAATGACACGATGAGTGGGCTAATAATTGTCTATGTTGTCTCAGCGAAAGTTGCATCCATGAAAGCTGACTGTCTCGAACGGCTCACTATGCGACTAATGCGGTGAACGTCCATCGTTGATCGTCGCGATGTACGTCGCGAAGAACTCCGGCGCGCCGCGATTGTCAATCCAACACACCACACGTAAGTGTACAGGCGCAGTTGGAATGTGACACACTTGCGATGGCTATATGTTGCTGACAGTTCTGGCGGTGTTGCACGGGTGTTGTGCGTGACAGCATCGATTGGATGGAAGGGGTGGCGACAGGCGAAAATGCAGATCTTCCTGCTAATTTCCGCCATCTCGATCGTAGCTGCCATCGCCGAACGACGAAGGCCACACACACAAGCTCATCAATCGACCGCCGAAGTGCGGACAGTATTCGCATCCAGTAAATGTATGACGTTTGTGACAGTGCATATGATAGCAATACTAAAAAAACACGCCACAGACGTTGCTATCACCTATCTCACCAGCTCGATTCACGGTGCGGTCAGTGCCCGCTTCCGCTATGCAGAGTTCCGCCAAACATCATGCAACATTTGCTCAGTCAGACACTGTGTCGTGTTTCCACCAGAACGCGACGCGCACAAATCTCCTTACATTATTCCGAGCCATAAATGGGCGGCCGGAGCGGTGTGCGCGCGGCGACACCAAGGAGGCCACGCCACGCGCTGCGACGCGACACACAGTTGGGACCCGTCGCCACGATGCTCAGCACGCAGTGGCGGCGGCGTCCGAGTCGAATTGGCTGCGCAGGAGGCTGACGAGCCGGTGCAGCATGCCGCACGACCGGTTCCTCGCTTGGCGTGGCCTCTGCGGGCGTCCTGTCGCACGGCGTCAACATCCAATACATGCATGTGCATTGCCGCAATACAAACTTACTGTGTGCAAAGTTTCATCGTTCAAATCGCAGCGGAAGTGCATGCGCCAGCACCACCGCCAAGGGCGCGGCGTGCCCTGTTCCATTTCCGAGCCAAGTGACTGTGTGTATACTTTGTCCGGAATGTCGCTTTGCACACAGTAAGTTGGCATAGCGACAATGTACATGCACGTGGTAGATGCCGACGCTGTGCGACAGGGCGCTCAAAAACGTCACAACAAGAACGAAATGGACGTGCGGCATGCTGCACCGACACGCCAGTCTCCCGCGCAGCCAATTCGACTCGGACGCCGCCGCCACTGCGTGCTGAGCATCGTGGCGACGGGTCCCAACTGTGTGTCGCGTCGCAGCGCGTGGCGTGGCCTCCTTGGTGTCGCCGCGCGCACACCGCTCCGGCCGCCCATTTTTGGCTCGGAATAATGTAAGGAGATTTGTGCGCGTCGCATTTGGGTGGAACCACGACCGAGTCACTGACTGTCTGTTGCTTGTGAATGATTGAGGTGGATATTCGCGCGACAGAAGCTTGCACCATTGACCGTGTATGAAGCTGGATGGACTATTGAGCTGAATACACGCGTTGAATAGTCGCAACATACCTGATATATGTGTCTATAGCTTACGTGAATGATACTGTCATCTAATGCTGGACGCTCTAGCTCGATGTATGGGCTTGTAGCTGCGAAAGTGGCCTTTGTCGCTCGAGATGACGGCAACTGGTGAGAAGATTTGCCTTGGACTTCCGCAAAGAGCAGTGATGGGCGTTCATCACGCTGACATTCGAGATCGACTCGGTAAGTAACCATAGATGCATGAGTCGCTGTGCCAATATAGAGACGTACCCACATGGTCGGCAAGATTTCAGCAGTCTTGAACGACAGACGGCTTGAGCAGACCAACATAATGGGAATGTGGATGCTTGACGACTCGCTTCCACACGTTTACTCGATGAAAACATATGTCCCGCACAATACACGAACTGAATTGTTTTGTCTCCAACAGTACGACCTTGCGTATATTCTCGGATATATTCCCGAAGGCAGTGTCTCTACGCACTCGCAAGGAATAGATTACACACGATTTAGAGATCCTGCTCGTCCATGCACAAAAATACTGGGCAACCATTGGCTCCGCTTATCGTTGAAAAACGTCGATAAGAAATTGAGGTTTAATCTTATTATTTTAATCTTTAACGATAAGGCGCTGGGTGAGTTAACCCTTTCGTTGCCGAATCGCGTATAATGACCACTTTATCGTCATTTTACGCTTCACTATCGAATTATATGCGCATATAAAGTACGCACAATGACCACTTTTCGCACATTTTAGACCAATAGAAATGCACCACATGGCGAAAGATTTCAGTTTCTCGAGCGAAGATTGAAAACTACGTCGTATACTACGGAAAACACGGAAAACTACATGCTATCGAGGTAAGGCAGCCGGAGATGACGTTGCATAGGCTGGCCAACTCGCTCCCCGTGATTTGAATCGTGGAGTTACTTGCGGCTTTATGTACATGGTCCAAGTAGAGCGAGGCGCATGGGCAGCTGGCTGAGCACGCTGACTCCAAATATCCGACACGATCGTTTGACACCAATGCTTCAAACAGAGGATGTTCGCACCTGATTGCATGGTCATGCCGCTGGAGCTGTAACAAGATGCGCGAGATGACAGAGGCAGAGATAGAGATGAACGCAGCGAGAAGAAGATCATGAATAAAAGCAATTGTATATTGACGCTTAGAGTTGAACTATATACGCATCACTAGTGTCAGATGCATGTGCAATCGATTCGCGTCCCGCAGTGTATCCGCCGTCGAAGTCAGACGAGAAGATGCTGGATGCCAACTCCCGTGGACTAAAGATCTCTTGTAGACTTACCGATTCTTGGCCGAAGCTGTTGTCATGTGCTGACGGGCTGAACATACCTTGTTCGTCTTGCACTGCGTTCGCTGTCAACCCATCGAATGGGCTGAAGATGAGTGTTGGCGGGCTCTCTGGTTGCTGGCTTGACTCGACCTGACTGGTTTCGACTACAGTGTCGAGTGCGAGTTGACGTCTCGCTTGAAAAATCTTCGACGAGCGCTTGATCGCAACTGTTTGAAAACTTTCGAGAAGCACGCTAACACCTTGTTGGCTTAGTTCGCCAACATTCAGATCACCACGACCCGAAGGTTGACGAACGTGTGAACGTGTCACCTCTCCCAGGACGTCGCTTGCAATTCTGATGGACATTTCTTCAGATAATGGCGTGGAAGTGTCGATCTGATCCAAGCACGAATTAAACTCTTCGAGTAACGACGGATGCTCTCTTCGCTTTAGTCGCTTGGGTTTGCTGACGTAGTCTTCGTTTACAAACTGAATTTCCGCCGGCGATAACATCAAGTTCGCACTTGCGTCTTGATTCGCTTGGCTCAAGCATGTCGCCAGGCCTTGAGAAAGCTCGAGTTCATTTGTTTTCTGGCTCGGGTGCTTGCGTTGCTTGTGTTTTATCAACGAATTCCGAGACCTGAACGGTGGATGATCGCACAACTCACATACAGCTTGAACTTCATTGCGATCACGTCTCTTCTTCTGCTTCGCTTCACAATCGGTCCGGTTTGGGTTGCACTTGCAGAACACCAAGTGATCAAGTACGTTCTTCCATTTAGAGCCTCGATACGTACAAGTCTTCATTAGCGACTCAACAAAACCTCTCGGATAGATCCGAATGTCACCACTTTTAATCACAACATTGTATGGGCAGGGAAACCAAGCTTCAACGAAGATTGAAATGTCTCGGCGACACGTAGTTGGAGCAATAACAAAATGCAAGTAGAGGGCAGTTGAGCGTTGCACCGTATACAATGTTTGGGGCTGAATGCGAATATATCTTCCTTGATTCATCACGTGTTTCTCCATCTTCGATGTCGGCTTTGCACCGCTAGACGTTGATACCTCTCCGTCACCATCAATGCAAACCAGAAAGACTATGGCCATATCGGCTTCCAGCAAATCACGCGCAGTCACACTTGGTCCTTCCAATCGCTCTGACGATATGATATTTCTCACAGCAACATTCCAGTCGGATGTTATCGGCAATACCTCTTCCAGCGCAGCCAAATCTCTGCTTGCATGTTCGACGTAAGTTAGAACATCACCCGATGACTGAACTTGCGCGTGGGCATCCGCTGTGATGCGACGGAACACTTCCGTGCCGAGAGGAATCATCGTTGAATCCATCTTTACTCCGAATTCTGTATGACAAAATGATCGTCAACTCGCTTAGCTATCGCGATCAACCACGTCTCAACAACCACCCATCAAAGCGTGGTATAAATATCTTCGCGGGACTGTCTGTGAACTTTCGGAGAAATTCCCATCGTGTAATTTATAGTCGCATACTTTTATCCAATCACATCGCTTTCGGAAATCGTCTAAAATGACCAGAATTCGGTCATTATAGAAACATCCGAGAAAAATCTGGCCTGAAAAAGCAGAAGGGGCGATCGGAAATGGGCCTTAAATGACCACTTTATCGTCATTTTAGCCCTTAACTATGGAAATTGCACTATACAAAAAACAAGTCAAAAATGCGGCAACGAAAGGGTTAACAGAGAATGCCAACATATCATATTGTTCTTCATCGTCTTCGTGCTCTTTGTATTTGCGTTAAAGGTGGATCAATATTTGATCTAACTATGCAGGTCCCATTGCCGAGCCGCGGTTCATCGAATCGAATCGATGGGAGCCGGTTCGATACAGTCTCGTTTACAACATAGTTTTATTCACCTTGTTTCCACTCTCTTTGAAACTACGTCTTCCACACCAGAAAGGTGTGCGAGCAGTCTCCAAGGCTTCGTGTTGACGCGAACAACCCGGATTTCTGTTACTCAGAACTGTTCTTGAACGTCCCATGGAGATCTCTCGATGATCTGCCTGAAGATGACGAATCTTGCGTCAAAATGTTTGCCACATACACAAAAAACGACACGTTTCGACGAGATCTCGAGCGCCAACGGCACATGGATATTCAATGTACAGCTCCACATAGGGCCGTTGTCGGAGCTCTTGCATCGACAGACTGGACATTCACTCAGCCAAATGCGGTTGATTTGGCCGACATCGATGTGGTGAGTTCTCAGAGCGAGCGCCACGCTCTCCAGTGTATGATCAAGATTTATATGACCGCGCAAAAGCCTTTATCACCCAGGTCGTGAAGCCATACGTCAAGGAGACCAAGCATGGCTCTCGCTCTAACAAGTGCATGGAGAAGCACTATCAGTATCCAATCGACTTGCGTGATGGCAGCATGACTGACGAACAGTGGATTCCTTTCTCTGTGTGGATGGCGCAAAGCCGACAGCGACGACACTGCTCTGTCGAGAACTTGAGGTGTGAGCCCCTTCGCATGATCCTAAATGGTGAACGTGGTTCTGGGAAAAGCTGGTTGATCAAACATATCGTGAAGGATGTGCACAATGTCTGGGAAGAGCTATCGACGAGTTCGAGACACTCCAAGCGTGTTTTGCTGATGGCGCACCATGGAACCGCTGCGTTTAACATCAAGGGAGTAACGATCTGCTCTGCAATGGGGTTTGGTGCTGCCTCGGCAGGATTCAGCAAGCCGTATGAAAGTCTCGAGGACAGCAAATCGGGACTAAAGACGCTCCGAAACCTGCAAGATAAGTACGTAAAACGTGCAACTGGTGATCATTGATGAGTATAGCGTCATTTCGTGCGGAATGCTTCACTGGATGGATCAACGTATGCGTGAGATTCGGCCATCTTTCCGACACGTTCCTTTTGGTGGACGAGACGTGATTCTTGCTGGTGACATGGGGCAGCTACCTTCTGTCTCTCCTGCAGCATTGACAACACCAATATCGGAACTAAACAGTCAAACACAGAGACGCGGCCGCGAACTCTGGCTGTCAATCACAAACGTTTGCACTCTGAAATCTTAACAACGAGGTCTAAGTGGTATGCTGCACTTCAGCGACTTCGCGAAATGGATGAGACAGACGAGGACTTGCGTCTATTCCACACGCGGCATTTCGCCGAATATTCAAGTCAAAGACAAGTACATCGGACCATCATTCATTCCTGATATTCCGAACATCGTGCCGCATGTGAATGCGATTCCACCCCCAGCCTCCACAAGTACGCCTGACCGAAAGGCCAGTCAGCAAGTGGAGCAGCACGTCGGCATGGCCGATGGAGGCATCAAAAGAGGAAGAATGTGAGTTAACACGCGAAGCCGGACCTCGAGGTGTCCAGCGCCGTTCGTCAACCGTGTCCATGTTGGTCGCGTCGGTGACCTATGGCAAGCGACGGGAAGGACCAACAAGGAAGTGAAACATATCGACATGTATTACGCAAGGCGATTAAGTCGACACAAGCTGTTCGGGCCTACGCCGAGAACGACCGTCAACCACCAACGAGAACTTCAGATGTTCGAGACCTGCTTTCATCGTCGGTAGCGTTCAGGTCTGAACTTGGTTGGTCCGACTCGACTTGGTCAGCAACGTCTGGCGTGTAGTACTCGGGACCCGGCGAACCGTGGCTGCATGCATCGAAATCAGTTGGCGTGTAGTCGGCTTCGTTCCATGGCGACGGCAGCTCAAAACACATGCCCTTCCGGCTCTCCAAGATACGGACGAGCTCTGGTGGCAGCGCCTCGACGAAGCGACCGCGTGTCACGTCGTTGGCTGCCCACTGGAAGCGGATTGGCTCCCACTCGTCGAGCTGAGCAGCCTGAATCTCCAGCGGGTGCTGGTCGATCGGCGCAACAATCCACGAGCACGGTCGGTTGGGTGGCATCCAGACGGCAGGTTCCTGCCAGATCATGTCCGTCATACCTGCCGGCTTGCGAGCCACCAGCTTCTTGAAGTCGCGACGAAGGATGTCGTCCAACGTGAGACGACGTGCGTACACAACTTGCCAATCGGCATCGTTCCACTCGCGTGAGATAGCCAGCCAGTGGCAGCGAGACCAGATCGCCTGGCGATAGTCAAACACAAACTCGAAGCCTTCGTTGAGCCAGTCGAGTTGACGGTCGAACAGGTTACGTGGATCGAACAAGTAGAAGTGATGCACCCTCCCTCGCCACATGTCATCCCAGGGGCGAGCCGCGAAGAACTCGCGGAGACGACCAACGCCATCGTTGCCGTAGCGCGAGAGGATTCGAGTCGAGAAAGCCCGGACAATCTCGTAGTTCGGGTAATATGACGTCTGGTTCGCGACGAGTTGCGTGGCGTACCCCATCACCTGGATACGCTGCTTGACGGTCATGTTCGTGACTGGGAACAAGCTGTGCTGAGAGCACACGTCACCGAGTGGTTGTGGGTACCGCACCGCAGCGAAGGACTTCGACGTGCGCGGGTCACTGGCCGGGTTGCCCGGGACCTTGGTCAGCGCTGCCAGCTCCCGCAACGAGAATCCATGGCGCATCGGCTGCGCAACGCGCCGAGGGTCGGGCGTAGGCAAGGTATCCAAGACGAGGTCGCCCGTTTCGTCCGGAGACTGGGTAGCAGGGCTCGACCGATGCGACCGACTCGCAGCCGCCTTTGGCAGTGGTGACATCGCCGCACTAAGAGCAGCGCGCGCGTCGGATGCCAGGAGTGCCTCGGACGACTTCGTCTTGCCCGACGACTCCGACCGCGCCGATCGTCTGTCCGGAACTGCTGATTTTAAGACACCGTCCGAAGCCACCAGCTTTGAGACGCGTCGGACCGACCGATCGGTCGACGTTTCCGACTCCGCGTCGGAGTTCGCAGAGTCAGCTGATGCGTTGGCCTCTTGGACAATCACACCACGGATGTTCTCGTTGCTAGCAAGCGAGCAGCGACGTTGTCGACGAGCAGACGGCTGCCGTACACCAACCAGCTCGACGTCGGTGTCAACATCGTTCTGCGATTCGGCCTCGGCTCCTCCTTCGAATTCAAAATCCATGGAAAGCGAACGAGCCCGCTTCATCTTGGTGCCAGTTGATCCCGTCGACGCCGTGACGTCGAGTGCCGAAGTAGCGTACTCGCCGTCCGACCACGACGCCGTCGTCGGCGGATCCGACGTGTTCGGCTGAGCACCAGGCACACGGTACGCGTTGAGATGAACCCCGTCGGGAATCAACGACGTGTCGTCGGATGCACACGCGCGAAGGAATCGCCACCAAGCCTCGGGATCACCGAAGCCAGCGTGACGCCAGCAGAATTCGTAAACGTGTTGGAGTTGTTGACTTGTGAGCGTCTGCCGGCGTCGAAGAGAACTAAGCTCCATCTCGAGATGCTGGGCGAGCCGTTGGGCATCGTCGCGTTCTCGGCGAAGTTAGGCGAGTTGGTCGACGCTTACGGTGTCAGAAGTGTCGTTGGTCGCAGCCTTCTCTGCTGCTTTCAACTCATGCACCAGGTCTCCAAGCACCTCAGCACGGGATTCGCTCGTGAAAAGTAAGCCGCGCAGATCACGCACGTGCTCCTCCAAGTTGCGGATCGCATGACGTCCGGCCGCCGTCTCATCGCGAAGCCGTTGGATCTGGGTGTCGGCAGCTTCGACTCTCGCAGCCGCAAAGAGAGAGAAGCCGCTCGATGGGTCTTCATCAGCTGATCCCACGACACCTCCTTCAGCAGCGACCAGCAGACTGGCATGCTTCCAAGCGTGGGACAGCCAACCGATCGCTCGAGCAGTGCGAATCGTGCGCGCGAGCAGGTCGCGCTCACCGAAGAGTTCGCGAAGTCGGGAGTACAACTGAAGCGCAGCAACAGTCGACGCGATTGGATCCGACGGTGCCGACGAACTCGCAAGCGCGTTGCTCTTGACAGGGGCGAGCACGAGATCACACGGTCCAGTCGAATCGCTGTTGGCCGTAGCGCTCGGTATCGCGAAGAGGGCGTCGACGACCGAAGGCTCCGGCATGCTCCAGAAACACGTGTTGACAGTAGCGTCCGGATCCACGGGTACGAGACGAGTAAACAGATCGTTTAACCGCCGACGCGAGGTTGCCACGAGCACCGCCAGCTCGTCGGAGGACGGACGATCGCCTCCAGCGATCAGAGCCATCACCTGCTCCGCGCTCAAAGAAGACGTAACCGGAAGCGCCGGTCTTGGCAGTGCTGTCGCGACGTGACCAGTCGGATCGCTCGACGTCGACGCAGATGTCTCGTCGTCGACTGGAGTGGCGGTATGCGATACGGCCGACGCTCCAGGAACCACGTCGACCGGCTCACTGCGGTCAGGCGCGACAGGAGACGTGGTTGGAGGTGTCGACATTGAACGGGGACGACGGGTGAGAGCTGAAGCGAGAGTCTGTATCGCGACAAGCAAGAGCCAAAGTGAGTCGTCGCGCTCACTGGACAAGCGCACCACACACGCGATTGTAAGCGCAGATTCGCATCGCCGGCGAAGGTGCCGACGCCGCGTCCCATTATCAACCGGCACTCGCGAGAGAAGGGTGGAGATTGATGGGGCGCTACGAGTCATTCAGCGGAACGCGACTTTCGCTGAATGGCTCCCGTCGCGTTCGGATGAATGAGGGGCGGTTGTGGTATAGCGACCGCGCTCCCCTCATCCCCACCCCGCCATGCAACTCTAACCAGCACATCCGGCTTACCTGGGTGTCGAGACGAAGATTGCGAAGTGCAGCGGAGGGGGCGAGCCAACCATGTCAGGGGAGCCCGACCAGCGAGTAGCACAGGACTGTAGCAACAGATAACCTTGACAGGAAAGGAACGTGGACCGGGTCTGGTCAGACCATGACCAGCTCGGCAAGTCCTCCCGGGTCTGCCAGCTGGCAGACCCGGTCGACCTGGTGGAGTCATCCTGACAGAGAAAGCGAGAAGCATTCTCGAGGCTCATGGGAAGAGTCTCTTGATTTGTCGTCTGGCTGGCTGTCGAAGTTCAAAAAGCGGCATAACCTCCGTCAATTCGCTCTGCATGGTGAGGTCGGAAGTGTTGATGCCGCCACGGCAGACGCCGCAATAGACGACATCCTACAATTGACCGAGCGTTACAGCCTAAAGAATGTATTCAACTGCGACGAAGCAGGAGTGTTTTTGCGCATGCCGTCGACACGAACGTTGGCGACCAGGCGTCGATCCGCGCTAAAGAAGAGGAAGGACAGAATCACAATGCTTGCGGCGACAAATGCAAGCGGCTGCGAGAAACTCCCGCTGTTGTTTATTGACCGAGCGGCCAAGCCGGTGTGTTTTGACAGGAGCTCACCCGTGGATTTCGGATTCGAATACGAGACCAACAAAAAGGCATGGATGACACAGTGTTTATTTGATCGATGGCTCCTCAACCTGAATGACCGAGTGATCAAGGTGGGGCTAAGCATTCTGCTACTATTAGACAACACGACTTGTCACTCAAACACCTCGCTTAGCAACGTCAAGATGCACTTTTTACCTCCTAACACTACTTCAAGGCTACAGTCACTAGACGCGGGTGTCATTGCTTGTTTAAAGCAACACAATTCAAACAGAAGCAGATGCGGCTGGCTGTGTCACTTGATGAGATGGGTTGCTCAGACCAATACAATCTGAACCTTCGGGAGGGCATGACACTTATTTAGGATGCTTGGGCATGCGTCTTCCAGGAGTGCATCAAGAATTGCTGGAAGCACGTCAAGATTATGGCTCATTACAACTACGAAGGGTTGTTGGCGATAAAGATTCAGCAGCAAACTCTCGAATAACAAACATCCATTTTCCCCAATATTACGTTTTATGTAGACCACATTCTCGGCGACATTCATACATGAATCAATCAAGATAAAGGGGGGCACGTTTTGATAAGAGTCACTACTGGGAGAGTGGACTGTACAACACCTGGCAAAACATCCTGGACAAGCGTCCCTGGCCGGGTCGCGTTGGGTCGGGCAAGCCAAAAGTCGATACAGGCAGATGATGTTTACGGCCAATAGTATGATTCAATGATTCTTTTTTGCCAATCATCGAGCGTGACATTAAGCCGAGCCCAAAGGGCTTACTCAAATATATATATGATGTGAACTGGCGTATTTGCTTAGGGCTGGGGTAGGATACTCCTGGATTCCAGCCAAGGCGATCACGGCGTCAATACCCACTGTTATATCTCAAAGGCGACTACTCCGCTGGCCGTAACTAGTCTGGTCGAGAGTAATACTCCTTCAGCCATTCGCAAAACACACGTCGATCCATCCATCCAGACGGTCCAGTACGATACGTGACACCAGGGATAGTGTCGGGGAGATTCCGCAAAGGCTATGTTGCTTTTGCGTGTTTGAATATCATCATTGGCGTTTCCATGCACGCTCGTTCACCTCCACGGATCTTGATGACGAGCGTCGTACCCTCTCCGCCAGAAGCAACGTCATTGTACTTCACTCGAGAAGCACCTCTTTTCTCCAGCGTTGTCTTGTCGTCCATGTCTATCACAAAATGCGTCTCGTCCATGTTGTACACGAGATCGTCCTGGAGATCGCCGGCATTAAACTGTCTCTTCAAAACGCCCAAGTGGTAAGCCAGCGATCGTTCGATTTGAGCTTGCTTCTGGGCACTCACAGCAAGCTTTCCAGAGACGTGACCGACTACGATGTCATGTTCCTCGCAGAAAGTCCGAATCCAGCGAGCGTTGACTATGTCAGACAACCGTTTACCACAATGTAGGGACTGCGCATTCCACTCGGCCGTGCTCTCCGTAAGCTACCAGTGGGCAATCTTAACACCCAGTGCTCTCAATCGAATATAATATAATCAAGACTAATTGTAGACGACATGTGGCTTCACAAACATAGCTTTGCAACAAATAGTCTGGTCTAGACTATTTCAGGTACTAGACTTTTTTACGGACCCATACTAATTGCAGCCTCTGGAGTAGATCTGAAAGGCGACATCCCTCTATTCGGGTGTTTTATGTAGGTGCAGAAGCGAGGCCCCCACGATATTATTCTAAAATCTTTGACCTGTAGATATTTATATGTACGGGCTGAAATGACCAAATTGTCAGAACATGCCATGTCTAAGACGTTCATTATGTGATAACTCTGTTTATATGATTCGAAGATTTTGGTCATGTATCTTGAATCGCGGCGAGTTTTGTAATTTGGATTCCTTTCATCTTAAAGGCGACACGCCTTTATTACGGTAGTTTTTGACTGGGGTGCATGTCGCTTTTGAGATATAACAGTGAGTAATCTACCTCCGTCATTTTGTGCTGGTGGACGCAACAACTGTCGCGTCATGTTGCCAAGTCTCCTGTGACTCTTGGGAGACTTGGCTGCGAAACTGCTCTCGAAGCGTCGTCCGTTGGTGCACTGCGCTGTGCACTCATGTTCACAGGAGCAGGAAACGCATCTCTGCATGTTGTACATCCCACGAGGAGTTTCGCTAGACAGACAGAAAGATAGATGCCCCTGCTCCAACGGATCCTTGACGAAACGAGTCCTGGGCGGAGCAGCATCCGCTTACACGTTGGTCATCATTTCCTCATTTCGCCATCCAGCCGCACCAGCACCCCACGTTCGTCAGCATGAAGGTCCCAGTCAAGTCCGAGGCCGCGAGCGACGTCAGGATCGCGTCCCATGTCGTTGCCACTGATCTGCCTCCCGTCTCGTCGGCTCTACCGCCTCTGCAGAACGGCGCACACCCCAACGCCGCCGCAGTCAAGCCCCATGCCATCCCGTCCAACAGCCACCGCGGCGACTTGAAGATCACGTTCGGTGTCGTCGGGTACGCCATCTCCTGGCTCTCGATCAACTCACTGCACGCGTTGTGTAGCGCCTACTTCATCGCTGCTGGTTTGGTGTACTGGGGGATCCCCAAGACGCGACTCACGTGGCACCTCGATCTTTGCGACGTCACGCTGAACTGGCGCCGCTTTAAAATCATCGCCATTGTCCACTACGTTTTTGCCGCGCTTCACATCGGTGCGTTGTTGCTGTTCACGCTCAAAGTGCTCTACCGGGTGACGACGACCAGCGCGACGCGAGCGAGGTATCGTGCGAGTGTGAGAGCCACGCTGCGTCGACTGGACCGTTGGGTCTCTTCCGCCAAGACGAAGATTGAAGACAAGACTCGACGACACTCCACCAGCGCCACAGACAGTCGCACGCGCAGCCGTTCGTCTCGTGTGCTCGACTTCGTCCAAGACTCCGTCGTGAGAACCCAAAGCCAGATCTTCGGAAGATCGGGCCTCTTCGGCGTCGAAAACCCCTACTTTGAGGCAGTCTTCATCGTGCGCGAGGCCGTTGAAGTCGTGCTGCAGTCGTATCAAGCGTATCGCATGACGCACCAGCTGCCGCGACAAGAGCTCAATCGCGCGTACATCGCGATGCTGGTGCTGAGCTGCTGGCTTCCCCCGTTGCTGCATCGTTTCGTGCAGCACACGGGACTGCGCCGCATGCTGTCGATTTCCGTCGACATCTTTTGTGGCTTCATCTCGTGCATCGGCATTCCAGCGCTGCTGGGACTGAGCTATCTGCGCGGATACGACAAGAAGCTCACGACGTTTCCGACCACGTTGTGGCTCAAGGAGTCGTGGCGCATCACGATCGTCAGCGAGAGCCCCATCATCCTCATGGGATCTGCCATGGATGCCATCAGTCGTCTGCTCTTCTCCATCAGCCTGCTCATCGGCATGGAGGATGTCAAGCACTTGATTCGTTCCCAGTCCCAGTCGCATCCGAAAGTGTCCAAGAGTACGATCACGAACCAACCACCATCCTCACCCCCACCACTGGAATTGAGCCAAGCGAAACAGCAAGCCAACGCCTCGTCCTCCTCTTCTCGTCGCCACTCGGTCGTGCTGCAAACCCTGCCGGACAAGGTCGTGCATTGGGGCCACCGCCTTTTCTTCCTCTACGGCCTTGTTATCGTCATCGTACAGTTGTACGCAGAGACGAGGTCGACGCCCAAGGCGTGCTTGGTCGTCATGCGTCCGTGGTTTGTTCGCAACAAGGCGTGCGCCCTCGTGCAGCTCAACTGCAACCCGAACATGAACCCGAGGTTCTACTCAGGGGATGCCAGCGAGATGACGGGCGTGCTGGGCGGGCTGGACACCGAGACGCTGGCGTACATCGGCGTTCGCCACTGCCCCAACGTGGAAGTGCTGCCGATCATTCAGACGTTTCCGAACCTGCTGTGGATGAAGTTCTACAACTCGACGATCGTCTCGTGGCCCCAAGAGGCCGTCGTGACCAACCAGCACCACCCGAAGCTGCTCTTCATCTTCACGATCCGAGTCAACTTTCCCGGCGGCACGATTCCGCCGGGTCTGCTCCCCGCCAAGGGCGCGTTCCCGAAGAAGCTTTCCCTGTTCACGATGCCCAACACCAATTTCCAGACGCTGCCGAGCGACCTGCCCGAGCACTGGATCTACCCGCTCACGTGGTACATCGAGTTCGCCAAGTTCCCCTCGTTCCCCGACGTCCTCAAGCGAATGAATCTCAAGATGCTTGTCTACAACGGCAACCAGCTCTCCTCCATCGGCGCCGACGTGCTCATGCAGAAACCGCTCGACACGCTCGCCATTCGGAACACCAACATTTCCTCGCTGCCCGCGACCGGCGTCGATATCACGACGATGACCATTAAGTCGCTCTACATGGACAACACCCCGCTCACCGATTTCCCGCCGTGGATGAACAAGGCGTTTTTCGATGCAGGACGTCTCGTGCAGGCCGCTGGGTCCCCGATCTGCAAGAAGATCGTGGAGGAGATCGCAATCAAGACGAGCGGGCGAGGCGGGGCGACACCGATCCTGGACGCGCGTCCGTGGCTGCGAAGAGTCGACTGCACAAGCTTTGGCATCGGCAAGACGTCGTTTTACCCGCTCCACCAAGAGGTCCGAGCGGAGGAGACCTGGTGACATCCTGCTCTCTATCTCTCTATCTATCAATCTATCTCGATCTCTCTTTCTATCTCGATCTGTCTGACTGTGCATCTTCATGCGTGTACAACTTTCACTACTCTATTGATCAAGAGAATGCAATCGCCAAACTTAAACGTCCCCTTCTCTTTCGACGCTGAAGATGATGGCGACGGGTGACGTCAACGCATCGGATCCGAGCTGGCGTCGCTCCGGTACGGGTACGCACGATCTACCGATGTGCGTTTGCAATTCCAATACAGAGACGCTGCCCGCATCCACGGACGATCGTACTCACTGTCGTCTGCACGCTGCAAAGCGTTTGAAGGCACGTTCACAGCCACGCGCTCTCCTGGGGCTGAGCTCCCTCCTGCCTCACGCCGCCCATCGACATCTTGCTGATAAACTAATCCTAATCCTCGGCGTCTTCTGGTCGCGCGCGAACCCCTACGGCGCGTCTCACCAGACTGCTCGTCGACGGTGCGCTCGACATGACGCGCCTGATCGTTCGTCAGCATCGAGCCCGACTCGCGACGAGGCGAATGTCATCTCCACAGCGCAACCGCCGACTTTGAATCCTGCTTCCAGAACTCACTCACCCATTTTTCCGAATTTACAGTTAGTCAGAGGCTACAAGTAATGCGATTTTGGGGAATTTCTGATTACCTTTGATATCGCATGTTGAGGTGTACCGTGGTACCTCTTTAGATGACATACCCGATCCAACCAAGGGGGAGACTGCGCCCAAAAGCGAGATCCTTCCGAGACGACAAGCAATATGAAGGAGTGCGTGGACGAAGGCAGTTTCCTCAAGCCAGGCGAGATCGACGCCGGCACGTCCATCATCGCCGTGCGTTTCGATGGCGGCGTGGTGCTCGGCGCCGACAGCCGCACGTCGACCGGCACGTACATCGCCAACCGTGTGAGCGACAAGCTCACGCCGCTGCACGACCGCATCTACTGCTGTCGTTCGGGCTCGGCGGCTGATACGCAGGCGCTGTCGGACTATGTGCGCCACTTCCTCGCGTCGCACGCCATGGATCTCGGCCGCCGCCCCAAGGTCCACACGGCCGCGAACCTCTTCCGGTCGCTGTGCTACAACAACAAGGACCGACTGCTGGCCGGCATCATCGTCGCGGGCGTGGACCCCGTGAAGGGCGGGCAGGTGTTCTCGATCCCGATCGGCGGCGCCATGGTCGAGCAGGACTTTGCCATCGGCGGCAGCGGATCCACGTACATTTACGGCTACGTGGACTCGGCGTACAGGTGCGTGGTCTAACGAGCGCATGCATACATCCACCCAGTAGTGCGTCTAACGCGGTGTGGTGTGGACGCTATTGACAGACCCAACATGACGAAGGAGGAGTGCCAGAGCTTCGTGAAGAAGGCATTAGCGCACGCGATGGCGCGCGATGGCAGCTCGGGCGGCGTGATCCGCATGGTCACGATCACAGCGGACGACGTCGTGCGCGAGTTTGTCTCGGGCACCGAGCTGCCGTTCGAGATCTAGAGGTCGCAGAGGCACCCACCCACCGACAGACAGACCGAGACTCGGGGACAAGCGGACGGACGCAGTGTGGACGCCGACGGTGGACCGAGTGAAAGAATGAATGAATGCATGCATGACCATCTACTTCTACTTCGACTCGGGAGAGTGTCTGAGTGAGTGCTTGTTTAAATACGCCAGCTACATGAAGAGGCTGTCCATGGCGCCGCTGCTGCGCGCCTTGCGGCGCTCGACCTCGGCGGCGTCCATGAGGTCCTTCATCGAGATCTGGCGGTGCTGCTCGTCGCGCAGCGCGGCGCTCGCGGCGGCGCGGAACACGGCGTCGCTGATGGCCGTGTGGCTCAGCTCAAAGCGCTCGGCGAGGCGCTTGAGGTCGACGCCGTCGGCCAGCGGCGCCGTCGGCGGGAAGCACGCGCGCCAGAGCCGCTCGCGCAGCTTGGCGTTCGGCGGCCGCATCTCGACCACAAACTTGAGCTTGCGCGCGAGCTCCGAGGTCGCGAGCGACGACAGCGCGGTCGCCGGCACGCTGGCGATGAGGATCGCGATGCCCGGGAACGCGTCCAGCCAGTCGAGCAGCCGCAGCAGCTCGAGACGCAGCCGCGGCGACTCCATTGCCTCGAGCGCCGCGACGCCGCCGCCGCCAACGTCCACGAGGTGCGCGCCAAACGACTCGAAGCCGTCGAGCACGAGCACCGCGTCCATGAGCCGCGCGTCGTCGACGACCGCGCGCAGCGCCTTGCGGCTCTCGGCGAGCGACTCGGCCTGCAGCTGCGCCACGTTCACGAGCTTGAGCGGCTTGCCGACCTCGAAGCCAATGGCCTTGGCGGCCGCGACCTTGCCGACGCCCGCGGGGCCACAGAGCAGCACGCTCACGCCCTTCTGCTTGGCGTTGTCACCAAACGTGAAGCCCCACTGGCCGTAGATCACGGACCGCGCCTTCTCAAACTGCACGACCTGCTGCAGCTGGCGCTTGACGCCGTCGTCCGCGATGAGCGTGTCGAGCCCCGCGGTCGGCACCACACGGTGGTCAAACGTCTTCATGTGCAGGCTGCCGCGCATCTGCAGCGCGCAGCCCGCGACCAGGTCGGCGTGCGTGAGCACGGGCTTGGTCTTGTCGCGCGCCAGCGCGTGAAGCAGCGCCGACAGGATCGCGTTCTTGATGAAGCCGCCGCTGAGCTCGTACTTGAGCGCGATGGCGTCCCAGTCCACGTCGTCGGCCACAGGCAGCGCCTCGTGCATGAGCACGCGCCAGATCTCGCGACGCTGCAGGTGGTCCGGCGCCTTGAACTCGAACACAGCCGTGATGCGCCGGTGCATGGCCTCGTCCAGGTCGAACGGCCGGTTCGTCGCGAGGAACACGAGCCCTTCGTACCGCTCCATCTCGGTCAGCAGCGCGTTCAGCAGGCGGTCACCGCCGAGCTCGCGCTGCCGGAAGATAGTCTCGCACTCGTCAAAGAAGAGCACCGCGTTGCTCATCTCGGCCTCGCGGAAGAGCCCGCGCAGATCGGCGTCCACTTCGCCGCCATCGTGGTGCCGCTGCTTGCCCTGCAGCGACGGGAAGTCCACGAGCAGCACGCGTTTGCCGAGGTGGTGCGCCACGGCGTTCACCGTCATGGTCTTACCCGTGCCGCTCGCGCCGCAGAGCAGCAGCACGAGCCCCGTGCCGTACGTGAGCGTATCTGCGAGCCCGCTCGTCTTGCGGAACGCGCGGAACGCCTCGTAGCTCTCGACCGTGCGCAGGATCGTCGCCTTGTGGTCCTCGGGCAGCACGACCTGGTCGAGCCGCACCTTGGGCGCGTACAGGTCTGAGCCCTCGACGAGCTCGTTGATCTCCGTGTCGAGCCCGACGACCCAGTCCAGCACGCGCCGGTCGAGCTCCACGCGCTGGTCCACGAGGTCGCCGGCGGTCGCGTGCCAGCGTCCGCGGTGCAGCTTCACGAGTCCTCGCGCCAGCAGCCGCGCCGACTTGTAGAAGTATACGCGGTGCGCGACCTGCTCCTGGAACGTGTCGCAAAACACGCTCAGCAGTTGGTTGATGATCACGCTCTCGTCCATGCGCTGCACGGGCGACGTGTCCACACCGTCCAGCAGGTTCTTGATCACCGGCGAGATCGTCTTGCCGATCAACATCACAATCACGTTCTGCTCAAAGGCGTTCAGCTCAAACTGCCGCGCGAGCTGCTCCAAACGTGGCAGCGCCAGCCCCGCCGTGCGCGTCAGCTGCAGCCGGTGCGCCGTGCGACGCTCGTGCACGCGCAGCTTCGCCTTGAGCTCGCGGCGGCCCGCGGTCGCCGGCAGCGTCGGCTCCCATGGCTGCTTCGTGCCTGCCTCCTTCATCTGGTCCTTCACACGGGCGCCCGACGCGCGGATCGCGTACGCCACCACTTGGAAGCGGTCTTCCAGGTACTCGAGCTGGTTCTGTGGGTCGTACGGCGTCAGCTCCGATGCCGACTCGCCGAGACCCGCACCCGCCGACACGATGACCGACGACGACGACGACCGCCGCGACGCTGGCTTGGGCTTGTCGTTCTTGAAGCCGCCGATGAACGCGTACGCTGACTGTGCGTCGCTCGTCTTGCTGTCTGGGTCATTGTCCTTCAAAGCGTCCTCCTCGTCGAGACGGTCTCCGTCCACACTTGACACGTCGTCCTCATCCACCTCGTCGTCCTCCGCCACCACTTCGTCCACACCGTCCGCACCGTCCTCGCCTGTCGCCACCGAGGTCGCCCGCTGCTTGGCGCGCTGCCGACGGCGACGGCGACGCCGCGACGACGACTTCTCTCCGTCGTCCTTCGGGTCCAGCACGTCGCCCAGTGTGACGCCCTCCGCCTTGAGCAGCTCCTCCAGCGCGGTCTGGCTCAGCTTGAGCACCTGGTTGCTCGTGAGCTCGCGCCCGAGCAGCACGCGCACGCAAATGTTGGACAGGTTCAGCACCGTGCAGTAGTTCTCCTCGTCCACCATGAGCGTGCCTTCCTTCACGTGCTCGCGCTGGTCGTCGTAAAACTCGGCCACGTCGATCTCCGAGATGCCCGCGAGTCGCTGGCACGACATCATCTTGCGCAGCGCGTCCTCCTCGATCATCTGACACCGCACGGCGTTCGACTGGCAGCCCTGTAGCACCACGAGCAGCTGGAAGAGCTCCGTCTCGCGCGCCGAAAGCTGGTACATCGCTGCCAAGCGGAAGACACGCGGCGTGCGGCCGCCCGAGGCCGTCGTGGCCTGCAGCCGCGCGCGTCCGAGCTCGGTCACGAAGCGGCGCAGGCGCTCGAGGAACGCGACGCGCTCTTGCATGTCGTCACGATGCGCGAGCGTCTGCTTGAGCTGCGTGTCGGTGGCTGCGAGTGTGATCGAGTCCGGTTTGGTCACGCTCATCGAGAACTCCATGAACGCCATCTCGTAGAGGAAGATGATGAGGAAGCGCATCTCCACAAACCAGAACCATGCCGCGTCGTTCGGCACCACGAGCGCCTCGTGGCTCGACGGCGCGCGGCGCAGCTCGTCCCAGAACTCGCTCAGCATCGCGCGGATAAAGCTGTAGGGACCCTCAAGGTGCGCCAGCACGGCCGCGTGCTCACGCTGGAGCTCCTCGAGCGTCCACACAGGCGCCGTCGAGTCATCGATGACGCCACCGGTGGCCGGCGCAACAGAGGAAGCAGCAGCAGCGGCAGTGGACGCAGAGCCATTCGTCGCCGTCGTGGGCGTCGGCGTCGGCACCGACGACGTGCGCGCCTTCGTGCCGCGGAGAGGCGACGCGAGCGCCACCGCGGGGTCCTCACTGTCCTGGGAGGTACGACGTCGCTTGACCATCTTGGTCTCTGGTAGCTCTTCGGGTTAGTCCGCGGTGTCTAAGCAGTAGCGACCAGCGATGAATGCCGCTGTCCACTCCTCGCTCGCGCTCTCTTCTCTCGGTCACTCCCTCTCTGTCTCTCTCTCTCTCTCTCGATTCTCTTGCTCCGACGCGACGTCAGAGATCGGAGAAACCGCGAAAGAGCTTGACGTTGACGTCGCTTCTCAAGCTCACCAAAACCAACAGGAACGGCAAATGGCTGGCGCCAAATCGTCTCCGAATGCCCCAAGACTCATTTGGACCCAGGTCTAAATGGACTTAATGACGCATTAACGATCTACTGAGATAACAAGAATAGCTCTTCAAATGTAGCCATCTCGGTTTTTCCTTCAATCACTTGGGGCTCCACATGCCCAAGCGCGTGTCAAACTGCATGCGGAGGAAGCGGTAGAAGCGCGTCATGTGGAAGCGGTCGTGGCGCTTCACGACCTCGTCCACAGCGAGCGTCACACCGGGCCACAGCAGCAGTAGCGTCCACAGTGGCCACGGCACAACGTCCACCACGAACGCACCGAGCGCGTGGCCGTCGACGCCGACGAATCCTGCGCGCGACGCCGACACGAGCACGTGCGCGACCAGCAGCGCCGTCGCTGTGCCGACCCAGATGCGGTTGCGCAGCGGCGACGCGCTTACGACGCTTTCGCAGCGGTGCAAATAGCTCGTGGACGATGCGATGATGCTGACGCCAATGACGAGCAGCATCGCAGCTTCGGCGCGGTCGATGGCCGCGACGACCGACGGCGGGCGCGGGTGCTGCACGAGCTCTGCCTGGTTGTGCACCACGACGTCAATCCAGCCAAAGAGCCCGAGCGGTTCAGCGGACGCGCGCGAGTACGCGTGTAGAGAGAGCCCGAGCACCCACTCGAAGACGACGATCGCGAGTCCGACGGCCGGCACGTGGCGGCACGCAAAGTAGGTCGCGAGCCGCGGGAGATCGTCGTGGATCGCGAGCTCCTCGTTCTTGCGCGGCGTGCGCGTCATGACGTCGCGCTCCTCGGGTGTCGCGAGCATGCAGAGGCTGAGCGCCGGCACGAGCACCCAGAGCAGCCAGAAGATGGAGCCACAGCTGAGCTGTGGCACGAGCGGGAATGGCACGACGTACGCGGCGAGGATGAGCGTCGCGAGGAAGAGCTGCGAGACGAAGATGAACGCCATCATCTGGTGGAAGTTCGTGAGCACGCGGCGGCCGAGACGGATGAGCTCGATGAGCGGCGCGAGGCTCGTGGGCGTCCCGAGCGCGCGCGTGTGTAGGCTGAAGCAGCAGCCGAGCGTGTTGAGCGTCTGACTCAGATGCACGTCGTCGTCGCTGAACACCGGGAAGTCGACACTGCCGCTGCCGGCGGGCAGCTCGTCGTCGAAGAGCGTGTGCAGCCCATGCGTCTCCAGCGCGACGGCGACGTCGGCCTTGGCGAAGAGCGGCGCGTTGCTGGCGCGCAGCGAGCAGCCGACGCCGAGCACGACCTCCTCGTTCTGCTGGAAGATGGACACCATCTCGCTCACGGTCTCGGGCGTGCTGTCGGTGTAGAGCGATACGAGCAGCGGCACGTTGTCGACATCGCGGATGTGGCGCTTGATGGCGTCAACACCGTGCGGCAGGCGCGCCTTCACGTCCCAGTCCGAGTAGTTGGATGTCATGCGATGCGGGTCGGGGCCGTCGCTCTCGAGCGGACGCAGCGAGATGGCGCAGTTCCAATCCGTCTCGATGCCCATCTTCTCCGCCAGCAGCTTGCTGCGCCGCATGTTGCGCGGCGAGAAGTACACGAAGCGGATGCCGGACGCCGTAAGGTCCTCGATCACGTCGGGCGTCGACGCCTGCGGCTGCACGCCGGACGCGACCATGCCCAGGAAGATCTGGTCGTCCTGGATCTGCCACAGCAGCGACTCGCGCTCCGTCGACCCGAGCTCCGACGGGTGCAGCCCAATGGACGACGCCGCGTCGCTCATCGTCAGTCCCGCGGCCGTGCGCTGTCGGGACGCTATAGCACAGTCAAGTCAACCAGTTCCGTCAGAACGAAGAGCTACGAAGTGGAGACATAAAGGGGTACGTACACGGCGAGACAGGTCGTCCTGAAGGACCCACGTGCACACCACCGACCGAGCTGTCCGTGTGGACCGCCGCGGCTGCCGTCGTCGCCGTGGCGGTGCTGTCCTCCACGCTATCGCGGCGCGGCGTCGCGTCCGCCGTCGCTGGCGGCTGTGCAGGCGTCGGCTGATCGCCGGCGCTCAGTGCGTCGTCGACGAGGTACACGGGCGCGAGCGTCTCTCCGCGCTGAAAGAGCGGACTCACCTTGTGCGACACGGGGACGTAGCTGAGCGCGACGCAGTCGAGGTCCTCGACGCGCCACTGGTGGTACATGTCGAGGATCGTGCGGCGCGTGTCGCTCGTGAGCGGGCAGATCGACTTGCCGTCCCAGTACTCGCTGCACTGCGCGAGCGCAATCGTCGGGTGTCCGCGCGAGAGCAGCTGCAGTCGGTGCGTGCGCTGGTCGAGCACGACGGTCGAGAAGAGGTGCGTCTTGAGGTTCCCGCGGTACCGCGTGTCCTCCTGTCCTTGGTCGTGGTGATCGATCGTGTGCTCGTGGTGCGCGAGCCGCGGTGAGATCACGTGCAGCGCCTGTAGCCGTCGGAACGCGTCCAGGTCACCGCGCTCGAAGCCCATCTCGTGGCTCAGCGCCAGCAGGTGCGTCGGGAACGGCAGCATGCGCACGTGCGCCGACAGTCGCTGCAGACACGTCGCCAGCACCGGGTCCGTCGTCGTCGTCGAGGCGGGTTGGCTCTCCTGCTCGCTCGTGAGGTACGTCATGACCGAGTGGTGGTACTCGCTCGGGTCCTGCGGGTCGTTCAGCAGGATCGCGAGGCCGAGCGGCTTGAGCGACGGCAGGTGCTGCCGCCACTTGGGGTCCTCGAACCGCAGCCCCGTCGGACCGTCGCGGTCCGGGTGCAGGTCCAGCACCGTCACCGCACTCGCGTTTGCGTTGACGTTGGCGCTTTGACTTCGTCCACTGTTGCTCTGCGCGTCCATTGGAGCGGATGGCGCTTGCTGCGGCTGTTGGCGCTGCTGTTGCTGTTGCTGCTGCTTCGGAATGGCAGTTGACGTGGCGTTCGTGCGGTCGCTGAGCAGAAAGATCTCCTCGACGGACGGCGTCTGGTCGCAGAGCACGTCGTCGTCAAAGCAGCAGAGCATCGTCGTGCTGCCGAGGCGCTCGACCAGTCGGAACGACCGGAACGGCACCGCGAGTCGGTGGCGCAGCGAGCCGCGGCGCTGGGCGTGCGCGCGTCGCGTCGGCATCGCGCGGAACTTGAGCACGACCCAGAAGTACGCGAGCGAGCGGCGGAACGCGGACGCGCGCGACGCGTGCTCCGAGCGCAGGCGCTCGCGCTCCTCCGAGTCAAAGAGCTCGCTGGCGTGCGGGCGGCGCGGCGACGACGCTGGACGCGACGACGGCGCGCTCTTGCTGTGGCCCGCGGACGCGAGCAGCGTGGTCTCGAAGGAGCCGAGCACGGACGCCGTGGCGACGGCCTCGGCGAGGAACAGCGCGAGCGGCGTGTTGAGCGAGGCGAAGCAGAGCCAGATGCCGATGGGGCCGAGCAGCACGTGGTTGAGCGTCATGTGCAGCGAGCGGTGCTGCACGACGACGCGCAGCCCAATCGCGAGCAGCACGAGCACCGAGTAGACCGTGCAGACGTAGACCGCGAGCAGTCGCGCCTTCGCCTGCAGCTTCTGCGTGAACGTCGGTGGCCGGCGGATGCGGAAGAACGCGTCCTCCATGTCCTGCACCACGGGCGTCTCGAGCATCTCGAACACGCGCATGTCGCCGCACAGCGAGAGCAGCAGCGGCGCGTTGAACGTCGCGTTGCAGCGGGCGGCGTGCTGCAGCGATGGCTCGTGCTGCGACTGGCTCGCGGGAAGCTTGGTGCCGCGCGCAAACACGAGCTCCGTCGCGCCGCCGCTCGCCGAAGACGATGCCTCGCGGTGGACGTCGAGCGGCCGCACGTCGCCGGGCGCCACGTCGCCGCTCATGAGCGCCACGACGTCGCCCTCGACGAGCAGGTTCATGGGCAGGCGCTGCCACTGCTGGTCGCGGTAGCACGCGATGAGGCTCGTGGACGGCGTGAGCACGACGGGCTTGTTGCGGCTAGCGCCAGCGCCAGCACCGGCACCAGCACCAGCACCAGCACCGTGCGTGGCGTCACCGTCGTGCGCTGGCTCGGCTGTCATGGCGTGCACCGTGACGCGCACGCGCTCGACCATCTCGTCGTGGTGGCGGCGGCGCTGCTGGCCGTTGAGCACGACGTTGAGCACGGCGGCGCCGACGAGGAAGAGCCCTTCGAGCAGCGGCGCCGTGGTCTCGGGCACCTGGCGGCCGTAGTCGACGAAGCGGAAGACCGCGCAGAGCACGAGCAGCCACGAGAACGGGTCGCGGAACTCGTGCGTGAAGTCGGGGCTGCGCTCCTTCTCCTGGAGCTTGCGCTCGATGGCGGCAAGCAGGCGGCGGCGCGCGACGCGCGTCGAGAGCCCGAGGCGGCTGCTGCTAGTGCTGCTGCTGCTGCTGCTGTTGAAGGAGGACGAGGCAGAGGCAGAGGCGCACGAGGAGCGGAACGTGCTGTAGTCGGGACTCCGTCGAACCGCGGAGGAGGAGGAGGACGTGGACGACGGGTAGTTGGGCGGTTTGAGCCGGTGGCGCGCGGTCCAGTGCGCGGATCCAGAGAGCGAGAGCGAGGCGTCGGGGGCGGCAGACGCCTGCGAGAGCAGCGGCGTCGACTCTCCCATGGCGCCTGCGTGTCCAAAGCTGCGCAGAGCGTCCGCAATCGACGAGATACAGACAGACCGCGAAGACCAGGCGAGTACTCGTGAATGCCAATGCCGATGGGCGGTCGTTTACATGTTGGGACCAAATGCCGCCACTGTTGGATCTGTTGGCGTCCGTTTGCGTAAATATCGAAAATAGACCCGTGTGGATGCTAAATTACCCTCCGCTGTGATTGGCGCAAAAGCGCGGCAGTTGGCGGCACCAAGGCGGAACGAGGTGTGGGTGGGTGGCTCACAGGACGAGAAGAGAAGGGAAGAAGAGCTCCATCCAGCGTCAGCACAGGGGACGATGCCGAAGAACAAGGGGAAGGGAGGCAAGAACCGCCGCCGAGGAAAGGGCGACGGCGAGGAGAACAAGCGCGAGCTCGAGTTCAAGGAGGAAGGACAGGGTGCGTGCAACGAGTGGCCGGTTGTTTTTTTTTTTTTTTTGAGAGAGACTGACGGACGGATGGCTGCGTGAACGACAGAGTATGCGCAGGTGGTGCGCATGCTGGGCAACGGGCGCCTCGAGGCGTACTGCTTTGACGGCGTGACGCGTCTGGGCCACATCCGCGGCAAGATGCGCAAGAAGGTCTGGGTCGGCGCCGGCGACATCATCCTCGTGAGTCTCCGCGAGTACCAGGACGGCAAGGTCGACGTGATCCACAAATACAACGCCGACGAGGCGCGCAGCCTGAAAGCCTACGGCGAGCTGCCCGACAACGCGCGCATCAACGAGACGAGCGTCGAGATGGCCATGGAGCCCGACGACGACGACATTGGCTTTGACTTTGACGACATTTAAGAGACGCAGGCAGGAGAACGGTAGACTTGTCATACACACAATGAGACGTCGGTGGTTGGTGCAGGAGGTCTCACGTCTTGCTGGTGTGTCCCTCGCTCGCGTTATTTTCGGTCTCTCTCTCTCTTTTGAACTCATGCCGCTGCTCACGGCCGCCATCGCGGACGCCATGGCGCTGCGGGACGAAGAAGACGACGCCTCACGAGCGGCGCCGTCGTCGCCCGAGCGCCCGATGCGCAAGAGCATCATGGTGACAAGTCCCACGCGACGGTCGTCGAGAGACACCGCGTTCCTGTTGCCGAGCGACGGCGATCGAGACCGGAAACTCTGCGACGAGGACGATGACGAGGCGGACGACGGTGACGCCTCGAGTCGTCGGCCACTGAGTCCGCGCGTGCGCAAGCGCCTGGACGAAGCCAAGGAGAACGAGTCGGTCTTCTGCGCAGGTGCGTTGAACTGTTCGGACGGAGGACCGAGCGAAGCACCGACTCACTGATGGACGGAGACGTCTGCCTCGCAGTGCGCGAGCAGGGCGAAGTGATCCAGTGGATGAGCGCGTGCCACCCGTCGCTGATCCAGTTCGGCCGCGACCTCGAGCGCCGCGGCTTCAAGACGCTCAGCAGCGTCGCGTTCCTCACGGACGACGACGTGGACGCGAGCGTCGACCCGGTCGTGCGCCAGCACCTGCTCGCGATGCTCACGCGCTTGCGGCACGAGCTCTTTCGCATGTGAATGAACCACTCTTTCTATCACTGTATTCATGACGCACTTGCTCTTTGTTCAGCTCAGCTCAGCTCAGCCTGGTCCTCATACGCATGCTGCTCTACATAGTCCTGTTGGGCTGCTGGCTCCTGATGCGCCTGATACTCGTCGTGCCCTTCATGTGCCTCAAGCCTCTGCTCGTGATACTCGTCATACGTTGGCTCTCCATGCCGGAGCTCAGCGTGCCCTTGATAGTACTCGTGATGCTTGGGCTCTTCACCGTGCTGGAGCTCGTGATACTCCTCGTGCGTCGGCTCGAGATACGCTTGATACTGGTCCCCGTCTTGCGCATGCGTTGGCTCGTGATGCACCTCCTGCGCCTCATACCCTTGATGATACTCCTCATAAACACCATGCGCTGGCTCGTGGTACTCGTGTTCCTCATGCGATGCCGCTGGCTCCACGTGACTCACAGTCCACTGCTGCTCGTTCCATTCAGCGCTTTGCTCAGCAACGACCTCTTGGTGAAGCTCTTCCGCCGTCGCCTGTTGTTCGTAAACTGGAGCGTCGTGCCATTCCGTCGGCACTGCGTCTTCTCCATTTGAGTGCTGCTCTTCAGTCGCTGTCGATGGCTCCATGTGCTGGTGCCACTCGCCAGCAGACAATGTCTCCTTCTGCCAAGAAGCTTCTTCGTGCGCAGCAGCGCTTTCGTTCTCGCGATCGTCGTGCCACTCGGCAGTCGTTGTCGCCTCCGCTCGAGCGTCTTCTTCAGGTGGATGCCACTCCGTCGCTGACTCTGTCTGATGGACGACACCCTCGTCTGGTGGATTCCAAGAGGGCGACGGCGCCTCACTGGGAGACGGAAGCCACTGGGCGTGCGTGTCCTGTGAGGCAACAGCGACAGCCTCTGCCTCCACTTCCTCAACGACGCCGTCACTTGCTGCTGGATGGTCCACCAACTGTGCCGCGTCTTCATGCTGAAGCTGCTGAAGAGACCACTCGGTAACGTGCGACTCCTGCGCTTCAGTCACTGGTTCCAACGTCTCTAGCACCACAGACGGCACTTCTTCCTGTTCTATCTCGGTGGATTGTGAGCTCTCCATCGATTCCTCTGATGTGTCTTGAGGTTTCTCTTCACGAGACCCTGCCGTTGCCTCGCTCTCGATGCTGTTTGAGGCATCGTTCGCGTACTCTTCAGTCGATGATGTCGTCGGCTGCGTCTCCCAACTGACGATTGTCTGTTGGGCTGCAGACTCGTGTGTTGAGAAGCTCTCCTCTTGCTTGATCTCTCCTTTTTCCTCCATTGGAAGCCTCTCTGTCGCCATTTCCTCCGCCTCAATGGGGACAACAGGCTCATCTGGTGCCACATTCATCGCAAAGTTCGTCGTCTCTTGAGCCTCATCACGAACCAACGCGTCCTCACTCTCTGGAGCAATCGCTTCGGCTGCCGCCATCGATAAAGCAGAGTCTTCTGTCTGAACTGTCGTCTCCTCATGCTGCTCGTTGACGTCTACCAGCGACAGCGCAGCCATCGGTGCTGTCTTTCCGTCGTCGGCTCCACCATCGTCTGCTCGCTCTTCCGCTCGCGGCTCCATCGCTCGCTCTTCCTCTTCTCGCGTCTCCTTCGCAGGCACCGTTGCACGCGATAACTTGCCTGTTCCTCCTCCAGCATCAAAGCGGAATCGTGGGCTGAAGAACGGATCCTCGGGGCTCAGTCCATCTGCCGAACGCCGCGGCGTCTTGGTCTCGAGCGGCGGCAGCGTCTTTCCCCTCGCGAGCGTCTCTGCGATGATGGTGCGCGGCGACGGAAGCTCTCTCGCGCGGTCTCGTAGCGGTGTCGGCGACCGCAGCGACGACGCGACGCCTCCGCTGCCTCGAGGACTCGACAGCAGACGCTGCGGCGACTTGAGCGATTGCTGTTGCTGCTGCTGTTGGTGTCGAGCGCTCGTTCGTTTGGCAGCGATGGTGCGTTTGGCAGCGAGGTACGAGTTGCGAATGGTCGTCGTGATCGCGTGATCGACGCCGAGATACTGCTCGGCCATGCCGACGCCCTACAGATGAACGCACCGTGAGCTGGCTCTGTGGATCTCCCCGTCATCCTCACGTCAGGTCGAGTAGCGCACCTTCTTGTAGCTCAGCACCGAGTTGTCAAAGTCCTGGAGAAACTCCTGCTCCACGCCAATGTTGTGGTACGCGATGCACATGACCGACACGCGATCCAGCTGCTGATGCTGTTGCTGCTGCTGTTGGGAGTCGCCCGAGCTGTCAGGCGCCGAGAAAAACGCCTCCTGCAGCGTGAGCAGCGCCGCCTGTGCGTGCTCGAGCGCCTGCGCGTGGCGTCCGAGCTGCGAGAGCACGGCGCACATGTTGAGGTGCGTGTCGGCCGCGTTGCGCACCTGCTGCAGACGCCGCTCGATGTCCAGCGCCTTCTTGAGACACGTCATCGCGGTGTGCAGCTTGCCGAGCCGCCGGTAGTAGCACGCGAGGTTGTTGAGCGTCGTGGCGCGCTCCGCAGGGTGGTGCTGGCTCAGGAGCTCCGCCTTCTTCAGCAGGTCAAGCGTGACCGTGTAGTTGTCTGCGTGGGTATCACAGCCACGACGTGGAACTCAGTAGGACCTCCAGCACCAAAGAGATTCGACGAGCTCACACCCTGTTGCAGGAAGCTCATGGAGAGCAGGTTGCACATCTCGGCGAGCGCTCTGCACGCGTGGCGAACCTCGAGGCTCTCGGCGCCGAAGAAGTGGCGCCGCAGCACGAGCGCTCGCTCCATGCAGTCGAACGCCTTGAGGTAGTTGCCCTGTGTGCAGGGGCTCGTCAGTCTCACGTGGGCCTCCTTGACAGCAGACTGTCGCAGACAGAGAGACGCACGGCTCGTTGAAGGTGCACGCACTCCTCGTCGAGACGGTGGAGCGCCTCGAGCTCCGCTTGCTCCTGGCGCGCATGGCGAACGGTCTGAGCAGCCACAGAGCCACACGCCGTTAGAGATAGAGAGAGACAGACAGAATGAATGAGTGGCAAGGTGCTATTACCTCGTTCATGCTGCAGCAAGAGCTGGAAGCAGTCGCGTCGGACGCATGAGAGAGAGAAAGAGAGAGAGATTGGGACGTCTGGCTCTGTCCAAAATAGCCAACTGTGATTTTCACAAATGCTCATGGAGTCAAACGCATTCTCCTTCGTTCTCACTGCAATGAGAACCTGAAGATCGATCGGCGAATATGCCAGCTTCTTCTCGTGTCTGTGCGATGAAGAAGACAGCGCCGTTGAGGTGTACCAACAACACACGCAAAGAGAGAGACAGAGACAGAATCTCTCGCTTTACATCGTCTCTCTCTCTCTCTCTCTCCGTCATCACAGTCGGAGCCTACATGAGAGTTCGTTGCGACTTGCAGGGGTACAGCATCGCAGCCTGCCACTCGCAGTGAGCGTCAGTTGTCGGGTGAGATCGCTGCGACTGTCGCTGGGGTGGAGACGCAGGTGTCCCGGCAGCCTCAACGTCTTTTAGAGACGTGCGATGGCCCAAGAAACACCCATTGGTGTCTCCATTGGATCGATGCCACCGTGGCAGCAGTAGACTGATACACGCGCTCTTCAGTGCAGAGCTATCGCCACCGTGGAGAGAACGCGCGCTCTTGAGACGTTGAACTTGGCGTTGACGCGGGTGAGATAGAGATGAGATGGAGGGGGTTTTATTAAAAATTACGATATCACAGGCCCACGTTCACCCACTCCAAAGCGCCCAACCGTGCATGTACCCATTCCAAAATTTCATGAAACGCAACTCGGCACCCGCTCGTCACCGCATCCGACTGACTGGCTCATTCTCCCAATTGACCCTCGGGAAGAAGACCTCTTCCTCCGTCTCCTCCGTCTCCTCCTCCGTCTCCTTGTCCATGGCGAGCGACGCCATGCACAAGACGCTCGACGGCCACGCGCCCACCACCACCACCACCACTGCCAGCAGCAGCGCCACCACCAGCGAGAGCCACCTCCACTATGTGCGCGCGACCTCCGCCATCGACGGCGACGGCTCCTCGAGCGGCAACAAGCGAGCGCCGACCGACTACGTGGCGCGGCGCTGGGAGCTGTGGGAGGCGCCGCACGGCACCACGACGCCCGCGGAGCTCGGCGCGATCGCGCGGCTGCCGCTGCCGCTGCAGGTCGCGTTCCGCCGCAAGATGCTGAGCATCTTTCTGCTGCAGCTGCTGCTGGTCGGCACGGTCGTCGGCGTCTTCCTCTTTGACGCGCGCGCGCAGCGCGTCGCCGAGCGCGCGTTCGGCCGCGGGCGCGAGGGCTACGTGGTGCTCGCGTTCCTCGTCGGCCTCGCGCTGCTCGTGGCGCTCTACGTCTCGCGCAACCGCTTCCCGCTCAACTGGCTGCTGCTGCTGCTCTTCAGCGCGGCGCAGAGCGCGTGCTTCGTCGGTCTCGGCGTCGCCGCCGACACCAACATCGGCTTCTTCAACTGCGCGTTCACGTTCGCCTGCGTCGCGATCATGACGGCGCTCGCGGGCGTCTCGCGGCGCAAGCGACTCGCGTCGCCGCCAGCGGACGGCGGCGAGCGAGAGGAAACGCACGAGCAAGAGGCGCTGCTCTCCTCCTTCTACGCGGGCGCCATCGCGTACGTCGTCGTCGCCGTCATCTCGACGGTGCTCTTCCTCTCGCTCGGCCGCGACCTCGTGACCGACGTGGGCTTTGGCGGCACGCTCGGCTTCCAGCTGCTGCTGCTGCTGTGGTTCGCCAGCGACGCCGCCGCCATGTACCGCGTGATGACGCCAGACGAGTACATGCACGGCGTCATCTACTTCTACACCGACCTCATCCTGCTCGCGATCGCGGCCTGCATCGCCGTCGCGACCGTCGCAGCCGTCGCTGCCTGCGCGACGATGTGCGCCGACGGCGGCGACTGCTCTGGCTGCGGTGGCGACTGCTCTGGCTGCATCTACATCGGGAACTGCTATTGTCCGTGCACGTGCGACGGCGGCCACCCACGCGACCGCCCAAGCGACGAGGAAGACGGCGCCATGCATCGTGTGTGACGAGGAGCTACACACAGAGCGAGAATCACTCAATACACATCGTTTCTTCTTGATACTCTTCTCTCTGTCTGTCTGTCTGTATGCGTCTCCCCGTGTATCGCCTCGCCTCGCCTCGCTCCCGCAGCTCGTTCGTCTCCCTCTTCAGCAGCAGCTCGACTTGGACTTGGCGGCCTCTGCCTGCGCCTGCTGGTGGCTCGCGCCGCGGATGCGCACGCCGTCCTGCGTGCGCGGCGGCGGCTCTGCGAACGGGTCGTCCAGGTCGTCGTCCAGTGTCCGCGGCGCTCGCGAGTGGCCATGCGCCTGTGCCGGAGCCTGCGCCTGTGCTGACGCTGGCGCTGCGCCGAGGCCGCGCGACGGCGGCGCTCCGCCTGCGATCCGCGACGACGTGCGCTCCTCGTGCCGCGCGTGCTGCTGCTGCTGCTGATGGTGGTGGTGCTGCTGCTGTGGCTGCTGGTGACTCGCGCGCCCAGCAGCAGAGGCGCGCGGCGGCGCCATGGGTTCGTCGTCGTCCGCGATGAGCGCGCTCTTCTTCTTCTTGGCGCCCGAGCGCTGCAGCATGCGCTTGGTGAGCTCCACAAACACGTCCTCGAGCCCGCGGTTGAGCTTGGCGGACGTGTTAAAGTGCGTGGCGCCGACCGACTCGGCGTACCGCTTGGCGTCGTCCTCGTTCACCTTGCGGTTGCGCTGCAGATCGACCTTGTTGCCCGCGATCGAGATGTCGATGTCGTCGCCCACGATGCGCCGCAGCTCCTTCACCCACGTGCGCACCTTGCGGAACGACTCCTCGTCCGTGATGTCGTACACCAGCAGCGCGCCGTCCGCGTCGCGGTAGTAGATCGGCCCGAGCGCGTGGAAGCGCTCCTGCCCCGCCGTGTCCCACAGCGAGAGCTGCACCTTGCTGTTGTCCACGAGCAGCCGCTTGTCCAGGTAGCTCGCCTGCAGCGTCGACACCTGGCGGTCGTCGTACTCGCCCTTGATGTAGCGCAGCAGGATGGACGTCTTGCCCACGCGGCCTGTCCATCGAAGAGATGAGCATACATCCACAGAGACAACACACATCGCAGACACACAGCCACAGGCCAACATACCTTCGCCGAGCAAGACGACCTTGAACTTGCGCGTTGGTCCACCACGATCCGCCATCGTGCTATCGACAGAAAGAGATTGAGGAGGAGAAGGAGGAGGTCACTCGGGGCCGTGTGGATGTGGATGCGGATGCGGATGCGGCCGGAGTGGATGTGGATGTGGCCGTGGACGTGGACAGAGTGGATGCGGATGCGGATGCTGCGTTTTGCTCCCTGCTCTCCGATGCCCTCGTCGTCCCCAGGGCAGCACTCGGACGCTGGTTATTTTTCCTTCTTTGTGCTTGCTCTCTCGGGGAGGAGGGGATGTGGCGGAACACGCGCGTTTTCAGCCAATCCACGCCGCTTTATCCCACCACATAACAGCTACCACTGTTCGTAACTACGCACCATCATTCCGTTCTGGTTTTGCTCCATCGAGATCGAGCTCGACATCAACCGTCATCATCATTCCATCAGGACTCCATCGCTCATGATGCTCCGCGTGGCTGGACACCCCCTGCGGCGGCTGCCTGCTTTCACTCGTAGCCGTCCTCAACGCGCGTTGCTCCGCTGGTCGGCGCTGCTCTCCCGCGGCGGCGTGGCGACACCCGCAGTCGCTGCCAACGCGTCCGCTGCCAACGCGTCCGCTGCCCACGACTTCTCGGTGGACCTGCTGCCGGCGCTGCAGGTGCTGGCCGAGAGCCTCACGCTGCTGTCCGAGAGCCCCGCGATCCAGAGCTGGACGTCCGCCGACTGGCTGCTCGGACTCACCGTCATGGCGCAGCACAACTCGGCGCAGCAGCGGCGCTGGCGGCGGCGGCGGCCTCCGATTGCCTCCACCGCCGCGGCGACAGAGGAGCCGCTCGCGCCGCTGCTGCGCTACGTGCGGCTCAGCGACGCCGTGTACGCGCCGACGGCCGCCGCGTTCTGCCGCGAGGCGCAGCTGCCGCCCGAAAGCGTCGTGCGCTCGGCGCGCGGCGGCGTGTTCTCGCCCAAGTTTGCGCTCGTGCTCGACCACGCGGCGCGCGAGATCGTGCTCGTCGTGCGCGGCTCCGCGACGATCCTCGACTTCTGCACCGATCTCTGCCTCGTGAACGACCCGCTGCTCGACGGACAGGGCCACCGCGGCATCGTGCGCGCCTCGCAGTGGCTCGTGCACGCCGTCGAGCCCGAGCTCGCGCGGCTCGCGGCGACGCACCCGGACTACGCGCTCACGACCACGGGCCACAGCCTCGGGGCCGGCGTCGCGGCGCTGGCGGCGCTCGACTGGCGGCGCCGCGGCGTGTTCCCGACGCTGCGCTGCGTGGCGTTCGCGACGCCGGCGTGCGTCACGCGAGGCCTCGCGCTCGAGTGCAGCGCGTTCGTGACGACGGTCGTGCACGGCGACGACTGCGTGCCGCGCCTGCACCAGCACAGTCTGCAGCTGCTGCACGCCGACGTCTCGGCGTTTGACTGGCGCGCGGCGCTGCGGGCGATGGTCGACCAAGAGATTGAGGAGCAGAAGGCGCTCGTGCTGAAGGAGCGCGACGAGCTGCTGCAGGAGATCGAGACCGCGTTCGAGCAGCTGCAGGACGCCGCACTGCGCGACGTCGCGGCCAGCGAGGTCGGCAAGCGCGTGGCGGCGTCGATCGACGTGACGGAGGCCGCGTTCGCCGGGCCTGAGGAGCCCGTGCACGAGCGCTTTGCACGCGTCAAGCGCGTGCTGCGGCACCACAAGCACGCGATCCTCGGCGCCAAGCAGGACCCGCTCGCGGAGCGAGAGCGCCGCTGGTGGGACGTCGTCGAGTCCGGCGTCGACGAACTGGAGCGACTCGCTGCCAAGCAGACGCAGAAAGAGAAGGAGGAACGGGAGAAGGCTGCGGCCGCGGCGGCGAAGAAGACGAAGATGAATGGACTGTGCGAGCGGTTCTCACGCGCCGTGGATCAAGCGACGGAACGCGTGCGTGTCAAAGTGAAAGCGACGATGTACGTCTTTGCCTTGTGAACTGACGGACGGACGGACGGATTGATTGATTGATTGGCTGGTGAACAAACAGTGATGACGTGACGGAGAGCGTGGCGACCAAAGTGCAGAGCGAGGTGAGCAAGGTGGAGCAGGACGTGCAGGAGCTGCAGGACCAAGTGCAGGCGGCGCTCGACGACCACGCGCAGCGCCTCGATGCGGGCTTTCGCGCGTGGCAGGACGAGCTGCGAGCCAACACGGACGCCGTACGCGCGCTCTTGCAGCGCGAGGAGTGGCGCAGCTCTGGCGCCACAGACCAGCAACAACAACAACAACAACCGCAGGAGCTCTTTGACGGCTGGGGCGACGACTGCGACGACGAAGCACCCGAAGCGACGGACGAGCAAGCGACTGTCCCCGAGCACGCGCTGCACGACGAGCTCTTTCCTCCGGGTCGCATCCTGTATTTACGGCGCGTGGGCGACAGCGAAGGGGACGTTGTGCTGGAGTCTGTGCCCACGGACGAGTTCCGCCGCGTCGTGTTGTCCAACGACATGATCCTCGATCACCTGTGCACGACGTACGAGCGCGCACTGCAGACCGTCGCACGACGAGAAGGCAGCGACCGCCTCACTGACAATAGCAGTCGTAGTAGCAGTGGAAACAACGGATACGAGGCAGTCGGATAACGGTTAACCATGAGGATACTGTCGCCCGTGATTCCTGGGCAAAGGCGTGTACTCGGGAAACGACGAGAGCGGCAACGGCTCCAGCGGTGGCGGTGGCAGTGGCGCTGGCGCTGGTGGCTCTGCAGTCTCTGCATCTGGCAATAGTAGCGGCAGGATCTCGGTCTGGAAGAACGCGTCACTGTTGTTGTCGTCTCCTTCACCTTCTTCTTCTTCCACCTCTTCCTCATCGTTCGCGTCATCTTCAAACTCGTCGTCACTCTCAGCGAATCGCTCAGTCGACTGATTGTCAGTCGCTGCCGCCGACTCGGCCGCCGCCGCGTCGTGTCCAGCGCTGGACGACAGCAGACGCGTCCGCTGGCGCGCGATGCGCTGGCGGTACTTCTGCGCGTGCGCCATCGTCTGCCGCGTCGTCTTGGTCGCGACGTACTCGGCGACTTTCTTCCACGGACCCTGGGGAAAGAGCTCGAGCCCGCGCAGGAAACGCTCGTGCTCGGCGCGTGTCCACGTGCGGACGACGCCGCGCGGTGCGACGTCGCTCGCGACCACGACGCCGCCTTCCTTGGTCGACGTCGGCGGCAGTCGGATGAGCCGCCGCCGCGATCCGTCCTGCGCCGCCTCGAAGAGCTCCTGCGTCACGCGCGACGAAATCGTCATCACCGACTGGCGGACGACAGCGCACAGTGTCGTCAACGTCGTCTGATCGCCCTCGCCTCGAGATTTCTTTCTTTCTTTTGTTCTTTCACTCGCTCGCTCGCTCCTGCAGATCACGCGGATGTGCCAGTGGCGGCTTGGCTCGGCGATGAAGCGCCGCCGGCGTGTGACTCGACCCGACTCGACTCTCTGGCGCTGGTGGCGGTGGCCAGAGAGTCGAGCGAGTCGAGTTATCAGGCTTTGTTCGAAGCGATGGGCGGCGCCGCTCCATGTGTGACATGGGGCCCTCACGCGCCGACGCAACCCGCCCGCGCGTCGTGGCTCCCACGGCGGCGGTGAGGCGGCAGACGCGGCCGAGAAGACCCGCGTGATGGCTTAAGGCGACGCCGCGTGGTTGGCTGGAGCCGCTGGTGTCACGTCGTGCTGGAGGACAGAGAGCGTCCATCGGGACAGCACGGCGCCCAGATGTGGACATCTCTCGCCCACGATTCCTTGAACAGCTGGCGGGTGTGTCGGACCCCCCGGATGCGTGGACGCCCAGAAACTTGGGACGCGATCCACAGATCCTGAGATCTGGACAGGCCGACGGCGGGAACAATCCACTCCACTCCCGCCACCAACGCCATCTCCGGATTGCATCCAGAGTCTCGCAACCATCCAGTACCCCGGATTCCGGAGACACACACGATAGACAAACCAGACGTTCCATTCTGTGGATATTGCTGTGGCGGCCATTGCCAGGTGGGCTTGACCGTTGAATATGCACGACGAACGCTCACGTTACTGAATCATGCGGCGATCTTCGAGCTCCGAGGAGCGGCGATTACGACCACCAAGATACGCTTGGCGATCGTCAAACCTCATGTCTGGTCCGCCGGGAACCGTGCCACGCCATGATGACGCAACGTTTGGAGACAGCGGCGGGAGACTCACACGAATCTCTTGGGCCTTGTGTGTGAGAAAATGAAGCATCGGCGGGCTCGAGCTGATGGACGCGTGCATAATGGCCGCTTGAAGGAAAACGCCCAGGGCTTCCTGACGCTGCTTCGCCTGTCCAATGTAGGGGGTGCGTTAGAAATCCTCGAGACTGGGCGACAAGCTGAGCAAGAAACACGTACAACTCGAGCGCGAGTGCTGGGGAGGAACGTCCGCGGAGGAAGCGGTGGGAGCGCATCCATGGAATGGCCCCCGGTTTCAAGAGCCGCGTACAACTCTCGAAATTCGCTGAACCGGCGGAATACACACCATTGATATGGCCCGCCGAAAACGACCACTTGGAATACGCTGAACGAAAGGAGTCTGTCGTGCACAAAAAGAAGGCAAACAACTACAACGGTTAGGGAAACTCCGCAGTGAGACGTCCAAGGAAGCAATCAGCAGCAGCGCAGTTGAAGAGGATATAATTGCTCGCTGAGGCACGTTTGCGCTCGCATCCTTGTTCTCGAGGTGGCAAAGCTCGACCTGGACGGATCGAAGAGGCTGGCACTGAAGGTCTTGCTCGCTTAAACCTGTCACCATTGGATCTTGCAGATTGCCCATGAGCAAGTTGATATCGACACGATCATCCCCATCGGTATCAAGGCCTCGCATCGCGTTGTGCTGTGCCACCTCTTGCTTCCTCTCCATGTTCAGTAGCAAATACCGAGTCGCACCGAGATCGAGGCGAGCTGATGTCACCGCCAGCTGGAAGTTTGAAGCCGCCGACTCATGCTCGCATTCAATGTTGTACACCTTGTTTGCGGACTGAGACTGCCCAATGCTAAGCATCACCCCGTTTGCTTGCACATGGAGGGATGAATCGAGGGCGAGCTCCCAAAGCTTCTGTCCACTCTTGGCGCTGAGACAAATAACTCGCTTGTCAGTCAACAGTAAGATGCCTTGCTGACCCTCAATGCCGTAGTCAAGGTGGAACACGTAGCTGCAATTCACAACAATAAGTAAGCATCATCGTTTGACTAAACAGGGAGGAGACGTACTCATCAGTTGCGTCAAGCGAGGTGAGGGCAAGGATCGCACAACCGCGTGCTTCACGCTCCGAGTATGACACGAGAACTCCATCCAAGCTGTATCATGGGTCAGATAAAAGGAATGAGAAGCGCAAAACATCAAATGGGTTGCTTGAAAATCGTACCAAATGCGTCGAGGCAGCCGAACTCGCGTCTCGGACGAATACCCGTGCTCGTCCCCATCGATCGCCTGGGCACTCGTTTTGGCGCCTCTTGACAAGCTTGTTAGCATGTCTAAAAACCCAGCCGTAGGCTTGACAAAGAAGCCAGCGACACCTTGACCAATACCGACGACAAATCCACCAGCACCATCTCTCTCGGCACCACGCACTGGTGCCATCACAACACCCTTGACACCATCCCACACCCCTCCAACGAGTCCTTTACCGCCTTCAGCAATGGCGTCACCCAAGTCGTTGATCCTCTTCTTCTGTTTGTTGGTGTGGCGTTGGCGTTGCACATTGTACTGCTCATCCATCGCCAATAGCGCGACCCCTTTACCGAGCGTCTCTGTAATTTTTCCAGTTGTGTGGAAGATACCAACAGCAGTGTTGCGAAACAAGCTCTTTGATCCCTTGGTCATTCCTGTTCGCAAATTCTCGATTCTCAGTCCATTCTCGTCTTCCAGGAGCATCTGTGCTGGCGTGTAAAAGAAATCCTTCACGCCAGTTCCCAGAGCACTAACGAGCCCAATTGGATTCCCGAGGAAATCGACGGAACCAACAATACGGTACCAACTTCGAAGCCCGTGATGGAAGTAATGCTGAATCGTGTAAAACGCGAGAGTGTGAGTAGTCTCGAGCAGATTCTCGACATAAAACTCAGGGATCTTGATGGGGGCGTTGTCAAGATTAGAGACCAACGCTGCCGCTGCACTGATGATTGTCCTGAGCGCAGATGACATATCCGGAGATAGCTGTGATAGAATACAGTCAGTGTGAGATAGTCAGTTATCATGCCCGCCATTCTAAATACAACAGGATGCTCGTACCAGTGAGAGCAAGTTGGATCGATCGGTTGTGCTGGTAAATGTGACGTTCAACTTGATCGGGCACAACAGTAGCCAACGAAGAAGAACTTTCGACTGTCCCCCACGGAATTCAACCTTTAGCGCTGATACCGGAAATGTGGGAGAAATAGGAAAAGGCCATCGCTCGTCGAGAAGAGCCATTGCTGTGTGAGAGGATGAGCGGGTTGCGCTAGCATTCATGTCGTCGTCCGCTGAATGATTCCGAGACCAATTGATGCCAGTAAAGGCCTGAGCTGTCGCCACAAGAATGGCGTCTTCAAGTTTGACATCCAGCTCTTGAAGCTGTGCGAAGACATACTCGAACTGAATTAGTTGGTTGCGCTTGGAGAATACTGTCATCAGCTGAAAGGTTGGAAGCAGAGTTTTGTTGCCATCACTCGGCAGCTGAATGAATCCCTTCGGCTGGCTTATCTTCTCAACTCGCTCTCCGCTGCCGGCATGATCAAGTTGGACTGAATCGACCAATCGAATTGGATACATCATCACCGGATAGTTAGTATCCATCAATTGATTGTCAACTTGAAGATGGCCCACACGAACGTTCAGCACATGCCGCCCATCCGACACGTTACCATAGCTCAGTTGGATGCCATTGTCTGCGTGCATGGAAGACAGCGACACTGACAATAGCTCACGAGCATGCCGCTGCATTCCGCTGAGTCCATCATCCACAATTGAGACGAAAAGGCCTTGCAATTCCAAATGCACGTAACAACGCAACTCTTCTTCTCGCCGACGCGCAAGAGCCAACGCATACTTGTAGTCCCACCGCAACGCGAGTCGCACTTGGCCCACCATTCGTCGACCAGTCGATGATCCATGATCTTGTTCATCGATCGGTGCGTACAACGCGCAGATCGAGTCACTTTGGGCTTTGGATGATTCTTCGTCTGTAGCGTAGTCGTCTTGAACGGTGCTTGGCGACGGTACCGATACCCAACACTCACCAATCAGAGTGTCGAATCTCGTGTCTTGTTTGCTGTGGTCGAGATGGTCCATCATGTCATCGTCACCAAAGAAATAGAGAAATGGAACGACACTTGACTCCTGCGCAGCAGATAATCCATGCTCGGCGATTTCGTTGCGTAAGTACACACGGACCAGTGCCTTCTCTCCCTTCTCGCTGTTGTCGTTCGTGGAATCACCATGAGGCGTGTTATCAACGGAGGCTTCATCAATAAATAGTACTCGGCGATTCCATTCCGCTTCGTAGAAATTGTTGCCAGCGCTTGCTTCTCGCATGTTGAGCGATATGGATGGCTGTAGGAACGTCAAGCTGAAGGTTTCATCGCCAACTTGCACGGATGCACTTTTCTCCTCTCCACTGCCGTCGTTCAATGATGGTTTGGCACTGGCAGCTCGAATCGCACTGAAACACGCTGTCTGATGGAGGTTGACGATGGACTTCCCATTAACCGCCGTGATGATGTCACCGACCTCAATCATGCGGTCTTGAAATAAATGACCACATGGACCTTGTAGCGACACACCCTGCACCACGACTCGACCGTTGTGATATATGAGATCAAGTCCCAAACTCTCTCCCTTCTTGAACGAATGAGTTCGCACTCGGCTTCTGCCTCGCTCACTATCGTTTTGCGTAATTGGAGGCATCGGTTTCGCAATCGATGACATAGCGGACCGCGTCGAGCTGCGAAAGCTGACTGTGCAGTACACCTTGCGTTCCTGAGTATCTGTGTGGGACGAATGGTCCGAGTCATTCGAATTCCGACGAAGTGGGAATGCAAGCTTGGATACACCGACGACAACAACTGTTAGAGCCTTTTCGCTGAGGTAACCGTCCGCACTGTCACTGCCGGTCTTGTCTGTTGTCAGGGATGGTGCTGATAGGTTGCTTGAGCTTCCAGCGGTTGAGAGCTGTAATGGCAGTGTATTCGGATTGAGCGAGGCGCGTCTGCGAGGCGGCGAGAGAGGCGGAGGGAGTGGACCGCCATCGACTTTGTCAGTGAGAGACACGTCAACAGCTTCTCTCTCGAGCAAGAGCTTCAACTGACTCTTGCAACGAACAAGACGCTCGAGATATCGCTCGAGCGAGTTGTGTTTGAATGTGTTGCGGATACGAGCTGTCGCGTCTGCTTGATCCTGAACAGCAACGCAGACGAGTTGAAGTCGAACAAAGCCACGACGGGTGTCGTCACGTAAAGTGTGATCTGTCTTTGCGCTCGGAGTCACAGGCACCATGAGATCATGGACGATTGGAGCATCACCCTCACTGAGATCCTTCGTAGAATCGCGGGGGATTCGCACTGTAGCACAGCCAAGCAGGGAGGAACCAAAAAGCAACCGCCCATCTTCACGAATCTCGACCTGGATTTCAATATCATCATTCTGTGAACATGATACCGCTGCGATCACAACTTGAGGTGTCGACGATGGAAGCCACCGAGGGGCAACTGCACCAGCTTGAGAACGATACTTCTTGCTTTTCACACCCGTTCCACTGATTTTCAATCGCAAAAATGGCGCGATCGAGTCAATTGAGTGTCCTTCATATAATGATTCGAGATGTCGCGCCTCGACCACCAATGCTCCCAGCAGAAGAGCGCCACTTCCATTCGAGTTACCTGATTTTGGAGAACTAGCTTGTGATATTCCATCCCCATGGCTGATCAGCGGTACCTCGTCTTGGGAAACACTGTCATCAATTGTGGTGTTTGCGACGCCCGGATCTTCAAATCGCACTTGCTTTCGTCGCTGGCTGACGTTCTCGTTGTTGGAAATCGCTGTTGCCTCAGGTGTAGTGCGCAAGACTCCAGCGGTGTCACTTAAAACTCTTGAATGCCACACGATATTTGCGTTGAAGCGTTTCCATGACTTCAGTAGCGCTGCGCGGCGACGTCTGCGGTGTTCATTCGAATTGCCAGGGATTATATCGGTAACTCGAACAGTTTTTGTTGCATCCTCAAGCATAACTTCTGCCCATAAACGCCTCTTTGTCTTGCCGTCCGATACTTCTGTCACAGGCAGACGATGCAGTGCGTGAAGTGGAACTTCCAATGTTGCTACTACCCGAGATGACGTGTGTTTGAGAATATGCGCAACGTCATCTTCGGGGTGAGCTTGAGTGTCAGTTGCTTTTTTCTTCTTGGAACCAAGAAGGCTTTGTACCTGGATGACCAGAACTGGGGACACCGTTGCAGCATACGCCACGAAAGAGCATGAGTGGAACGGTAGAACATGATCCCCACCCTCGAACGTCGAATATCCATCGTCATCCAATCCAACCGGGACTCGCTGCCAAACCACCAACTCGAAGCTCGTGCACTCGTTTTTTATCCTGTACGCCACGAACTCTTGCGATGGAGTTTCACCATTCTGATTGTGAAGTTGAGCTGCAGGCTCGACTGCTGAGTCCTCGTGGAACCGAACAACAAAGGATGGGTCATGCAGCTCGACGCCGACATTTAGCCTTACTCCCGACGTCACTTCACATAAAGTCGTTGAAGAGCTGCCGGCATACTCGCGGTCTCCAAGCGCGTCATCACACATGAAGACATCCTGCCCGAAGCAGGATGGAGCGCGCGCGAGCGCCTTGCGCAATCGAACAACGAAGTTTCCCACCGCGGTGACCTCAAAAGGCAAACTCCACTCAGACCTCCCATGAACGTTGTCGCTTTCGTCAATTGCATCAATAGTGCAAGCGCTCTCACATTCGTGTCGACATACAAAGCGAAGCTGTATACGTCGCTGGAGTGAGAAGTCCGCCCAGTTGAAGAAACATCCCGTCTTCGGTTGCAATGACACAGCGTGGTCATCTGTATCGCCATCTTGCTTGACTTGCATCTCAAAACGATTGGATGTGTTGATGAAATAGAAGCGAGGCACGAACGTCACAACCGTGGTCCTAGAAAACATAGTCGGCCCCTGTTCGATCAACACGCCGACCTCATACTCGCTTCTCGCCGATGTCATCGACTGCGAACGCTCACTTGATTTAAGCAAAACTTGACCTCGTAGTCCAACCGTCCCGATATCGAAGACTTTAGACGAGAAGCTGACACCATCTCCAGCAACTAGACTTGCCATCATAGACTTGCTCTCCCGAAGCTGCGCGCCAGAGTACAGTGAAATTCGTGGCGCGTTCGCTTCGTCTTCACTTCGAGTCTGATAAACGTCACGTCCATCTTTCGTCGAGAACGCGAGACCCAGACTTGTGCGATCAATCAACCAGTATTCGACGAAAATCTTGCACGTCGTTGGTGCCAGACTGTTCAGCTCAGTCATTGCAAGAACCTCATGCTTGTTAATCTCCACATGAAGGATCAAAGATGATCCTCTGGAAGACTTCTCAGCGCTCACTGGTGGCTGAAGCTCAATTCTCCTACATGCTTCATTGCAGCCAAACACGAAGGACGTTGTGGACCACAGCGAAAAATCGAGAAATCCTCCTGATGGCATCGCCACACTTAAGGCCACTGCCGAAGGTTCTTGAATCATGCGCAACCCTGTCTTCGATACGGACTTGTTCATGATTTCAAGCTCACACACCTGGAAGCACTCTCCAGATGTGATCACACCGTATGTCCCCGAAAATGAAGCAGCATTATCTGCGACCCACTTGATATCGCTCTCCGACTTCTGCAAAAAAAAAAAAAAAAAAGTGGTGAGATAAAAGTCCTTGAACCATCAATCTTACGAGCAACAAGCAACAGTCAAGGTACTCGAGCTACGTACCGTGCACACAGTCCTAAACTTCAGCTCGTAGGGTGTCAAGTTTTCCAGTCGTAATGGTGGGCTCAATGTGATGATGGTTTCATGTTTCTCTGACTTGCGCAATACGGTAAGTATGACTTGGTATGGTGGACGGGATGCCCCGAACGCGAGGTCTTCATACTCATCAACCTCGGGATGCTCATCCCAAAAAAACGTCAGTACCCTCCGAAGCTCGAATGGCCCATTGTTTCTGCCCCCACGAGCCTTCGACCTAGATCGCATCTGTTGTTCTGGTCGAAGCAGTGTTTCCAGCGGTATCGAACTTGAAGGTTGAAGACGGCCTGAATGAAGTTGTGGGCAAAACGTCATGTTGCCACTCTCCAGGAATTGAATAGGCACAAAGTGAGGAGATTTGCCGGACGGAGCCAGGTCAACCTCACGAGCCCCGCTGTTGTACGTGACGTGCAGCCCGACCGACAAGTTGTTGACAATCTGGACACGACTCCGCAGGCGCATAACGAGGGTTCCTTGCTCTGCGACTGTTTCACAAATGATGCTTTCTCCACTCCAAGACTTCTTCTTGCCAGCACCACCATCTAGGTGCACGTAGCTACGATTCGAGTAGCCGATCGGAACAGGAATCGGCTTCACGCTATGTTGTTCCGTAGATGACGCTGGGCGGAGCCACAACAATCGACGTAGCGGGGTCGTTACACTGCCCGCCGGTGCCTCATGAGCGACCATACTGGTGGCAATGCGCTCCCCGTCATCAACCTTGAGCCAAGCAGTTTTTGCTGACATCATGTCTTTCAACACAGCTGACAACTGCTTGTTACTCCAGACTGAACGGTCAAATGCCGCGGAATTTATGCCAGGGTTGAATGCATCCTCACTTCCAACAGACACGGATGGTAGCTTCACTCCCTCATCAACTACTTCATCCGCTGCATTGGGTGGCGGTGCTGAGAACGGAAGGTTCTGGTGGTTCGATGAGTGGGGGGCAACGGTGAACGGAATGCCAGTTTGATTGTCCACGTAAATAAATGCGCCGAGGCGAGATCTCCACGATGCGTCTTCAACTGATGTTGATGCTCGACTGACCAAATCAAAAACGTGCAAGAGCACGTTGATGCCATTGCGAGAGACGTTTACTGTAATCCCCTTCTTGATCACCAGAAGACAGGTTGGGGTTATCGTTGCATCATCTTCAGCTGGTTGACCAAGAATTTCCTGGAAAATGAAATGCTTTGCTTCAGTTGCCCTCGTAGTTGTCGATGCATACACGCCAGTCTTCGCAGGGCCAAACAAGCACCTTGGGACACCATCACATCGGGTAGTGGCCTCCTTCCGGACGTTCTGCTGCGATCGATGCTCAGCGCAATAACCACACACCGTTCCACCATTCAAGTGCAGAGCCACGTTGACATCAAAATCTTCGACAAGCGGCTCCCATACCGCAAGTTGCGCGTTGTACCCTTGGATACCTACTTCCAGGCCCGATATTGCTGTGAGTCTGCCACTGAAGTCTCCTCGGACGTCGAAATGGAGCTGCGAAACCCGAAGATGTAGAAGTGGGAGCAACATGTTGTGGAAGTCATTCACAACAGTTGCCTTGATCCCTGGCAAATTAAACTGAATCACCTTCAGATTGTGCCACGGCGACTGCGGTTTGACTTTCTTCTCCTCTTCTTGTCCATTTACGTTTGCGAGTTTCACATGGGCAGCCTTATCACCCACATCTACACTTGCACTTGAATCTCTCGGAGCGAAAGCAAGCACGAATGGGATGGGAGCATCACCTACACCATTGAACATGAGATAGCCACCACCTTCGCTGACGAGTGCGCCTCCGGCAGTCCCACCAACACCTGCAGCTGCAATGGAGTCTCCGCCAGTAGCCTCAATGGTGTCCAACACATTGGTTGCAGACGCGCTTGACACAACAACCCGACTCCCATAGCTCTTTCCTTTCGTGAACGCCCGATATATCGTCAATTCTTCGAATACAATGGTATCTCGATTGCGCACAAAGCTTCGGTCAGAGTTAACCACGCTCGTTCCGTGGCGCCAAATCCGCGTCTCGAATAATCCAGCGGCACCATCGGGACCGAGATACCCACTTGCACCAAGCTGATCGTATCGTGAAATGATGGAATTTGGGCTATCGGCCTCCTCCACTGTTTGAACGGACCCGTCGGCTGTCGACGTCTTGCCTTCAGCAACAACTTGTAAGAGTACGTGATCTCCGAACCGTACTGGATCCCCAACGCGACGATAACTGCGCGCAGGAGCTGGAAGTATCCGAAATGATACCGGCTCTACGGTCTGACGCTCTTGCGACGTGAACGGAAGAACCAAATAGCGTTTCCTCCACGGAGAATTGTACAACCCGACAGACGGTCTGGCCTGCAGCGGTCCGCGATAAGTCGCTGATACCAATCGAATGACAGATGTCCCATAGATCAGTGCAACTTCATCTTTCTTTCGCCCTCGGTGGCGATGTCCCGGCTCTCGTTGAATTCCAGACAGTGAGCGATGTACAGATGCAGTGTCAAGCGAAGCAGTAGAGTCGTCGATGAACGAAAAGTCGTTGATCGGTGTGCTTGAGGAGGCAACTGATGACTCAACGGAAGGGCGTCGAATGTTTTGTGATGGACTGTAGCCGAGGTGGGTCACCTCTGACACTGGAAACCTCACGATGCGGTCAAGCGCAGCCAGAATTGAATGCATGTCGAGGTAGCCAAAGCGTAGTTCAAGCGCTCGATCAAATGCAGATTTCACTCGAACAAATCCTGCGTTGACATCAACATCGACAGCGCATTCAATGTCACACGGCTTGAGAAAATCGCCAGCAACGATTTTGTCTCGAGAACTTGAACTACTTGCACCATCATTAGCACCACGCACGACCCAGAAATCAGTTTCTGACAGGCGTGATGTTGCGTGCACACCCGATACGTTAGTGTGGATGTGAACCCGATCATCCAGAGCGCATGGATCGTTCTCACTTGGACGGCGCAAATACTCCAATTTGAAATCAGCCTCCCACGAGAAGAGAACAGCTCGTGACGTGCGGCGAACAGGATCCTCAACCAATAAAATGGATGAGCGACCCAGCGAGAGAGATAAGTCAACACGATGACGGGTGGCGACACGTGGCTCTGTGTCAGGGCTGCTGTCATCTGACGGATTTTGCTCCTCGCTTCGCTGGCTCGATACGTTCGAGGAGTTCAACCTCCAGGCACCTGGTTTCTCAAGGAACCGCATGACATCGTAGTGAATGTTGGACGGAATCACCCGGAATGTTTCCACCTCTAGAGTGATATCCGTCCGAAGCTCTGTTGACGTTGGACGATGGGGCTTTGCACTGTTACTCGAGCTCTCACCCCCATCGTTGTTTTGGCTGCCTGAAAAAACACGACTTCCAGTCACTTGGAGCAGAGAGCCATTAAACGATCGAGCAGAAATTTCAGAATCCTCTCGACGCCAACTTGGTATGATTGACAGTCGCTTGGTGTATGCTGACAGTGACTCTGACCCCAGAAAAGATCCACTTCCGACATTTATTTGGCGAAATGTCCCGGTGTCGGCACTTGTTGATCGGCGTTTGATGGGTGACGCGAAAGAACAATCAAGTTGTCGATCGCGCTTTCGTATCGTTTGCCCACCATGAGTGACACGAATGGAGATTGAAGTAGTTCCCATCATTGGTGAAGATGAGGCACCACTGCTTGTTGTTCCTTGAGCGCCTGAGTTCGGAATAAAGGCAATCACGTCGCGGAACTGGGGTGCAATGTCAACGTCTTGACGCGTGTCTCGCACTCGAAGCTCGCGAAGGTCGGCCGATGCTCGAAGTGATGCTTGTGTGATCTCATAGGTGAGAGATGATGCGAAACCAAATATGTCGACCACGCAAATTGAGCCGTGAGCTTTCTTTTCAGACTCAGCCATACTCATATCACCATCTCGTGTCGGTTGATACCCTTCTTGTCCATGAAGGAGTTCCAGAGAAACTGCTGGTGCAGCTAACGTCACAAGCACCTCGCGTTCATTGGACTCACCTACTTCAAGCAACTCACTGAAATCCGGATCTGAGTCGGAGATTTGCTGACGCTGCGTCGACGAGCTTGTACTTCTTTGGGAGTATCGGGATGAGCGTGCTGGTTGCTTGTTTGAGCCCGTTGAAATGGATGCTCTTCTCGTCCGTGCCTCTCCGATGTTTTGGATTGGGAGACGAAGCAAAAAGGCGTATTGTTCGCGATTACACACCACACGAAGTGGGGACACGTCGACGCCGACTACAATGGCCTGATCCCGCGATAGGTCGGCGGTGATGCCGATTGCCGTTGATCCGAGCAAGCTCTGAGTTAGATACAAAGGTTGCTCATGTCTCGACATTAAATCGCCAGTGGGCTCGACGAAAATTGTCGACACAATCCGGAGTTGATTCAAATCGATCTTGCACTGCCGCAAGGACGAGTTCAGCAAAACCTTCGCCATTGCTCGATTAGCCATGGAGTCGAACATCGACCTCAAGTACTCATTGGACATAGCAAATTTGTCGAAACGAATTATGAGAGCCTCACTTGACGTCCGATGAACCGGGATGTGTAAGGAAGCATCGGTGAGTTGAATATCCAAGATGGGGAACATGGATACAACGTCTGGAGAAGTTCGAAAAGCTGACGACACTACAGGAGGCGATGAGCTTCTCGGTAATGGTTGAGTGACCGTTGCCAAGCTCGCCAGAAGAAATTCTCGATCCCATTCCATAGGAGGTGGCTGATTCTTGAACAAAACCGCAATTGCAGTTCGCAGCAGTACTCCATTCATGAAGTATACACGCATGTCATCCACAAAGCGATACAGCACGCGAATTCGAGGGGAACGGAGCCGAAGTAGGCAGCGTGTTGCAAACCCTGGATGCCATGCCTCGTGAATTCGATCAGCGCCGAACAGCATCACACTGCACGAAAGCATCGCTTTTGAGTCATTGACAGCTGCAATGATGTCTCGTTCTGTCGGGATATGACCGAACGGGCATCCATCTTGTTTTGGTGACACTTCAACACCATCATGAGATCCACCCGACACAACTGCACGAAGCGTTGAATCTTGCACTGTCTGATCACTCACCTCAAGTGACAGCAAATGAGCGTTTGCGCTCATGAATCTCGGAAAACGATGAACCGAGAATCCAAAGCCACTGGCAGCGAGACGAACGAAACAATGAGATCCTCGCGCGGCCTCGTCTTCTCCACGAGTACAATCTTGGTCATGAAGCATGATAACCAATCCTTTGACTTGAAGACGAAGCTGAAGGAGTGCAGGTGCATCCTCTGCGGTCTCAGCTGTCGTCAGTGGTGCTGTCTTGCGATCTTCGGATAGTCGACTCGTAGAGAGAGGGCGGCTTCGGGTGAGTCGTTGCTGTAACATCGACTTTCCTTCTCTTATGGACGAGACCCAGGATCGTAACTTCGTCGGAAACCCCTCTGCAGTCGCAGCGAATGCATTATCGTGTTCTTGTGACTGCAGTTCTTCGTTGTAACAATCTTTGTCAATATCTTTAAGTGCAGAAGTTGGTGCCACGTCATCGAAGCCTTGCTGATCATTAGAATTATCTTGAGGGTCAAGTGCGCAGAAGAAGAGAAGAAGTGCTGCGAATGAATCTTGGTGGATATTCAGCGTGAGGGTTGTAAGTGCAACATCAATTGAGACAGGAGTGATCATCGGGTCTTGCCACAGTAATGGGTTGCTCCCAGTGTCAGAAACATCAAAATCATCTCTTTGTGGTCGGGCGCTCGGTCGTGGTGCTTTCACATCAGAAGCCGAAATGCGAACACGAACAATCTCAGCGTTGCTTTTGTGAAGGCTGGTATCACCACCTGAAGTTATCAAGTCTCGAACTTGCTCAACTTGTTCTGCCCTGATCGACGCTCGGGGATTGATCAGCTCCTTCGCACTGAATGATCCAAGCACGAAGCTCACTTTTTTGTCGTATGTTCTGGCCACTATCTCAGTCACAATTCCTCCAAGGCGCACCTCAAGTGTGCGAGGATCGATGTCATTTCCTACATCACCAATGTTTACGGCAAGGATGATGCCACTGACACGGAATTGCACAAGTAGAAGAATACGCCTCCATAGCTTCAGCAAGTCTTCATCGTCCACGACCCTTTGAAGAACGTCTTGGTTAACGATGGTAGTCACGACATCGGAGACAGTTGTGAGCGTCGATTCCTGTCGCAATGTTTCGTCATTTTCCGCTGGAGAACCACTCTTCAGCGAGAAGAACGCATCGCCTAGATGAGCAATTGGACTGACATTCGAGATCGAACTGGGGTCGTAGAAGATATCCGCCATTTGGTCAACTGATGCTGAGACAAAACCAGCAACGGACGGCGATGTCACCGAATCAGTCGTCCGCGACATGGATAAATCATGAGCAATGGCTTGTAGGAGATGCATCATCATCACGTAACTCTCGTGACACAGACTGAACCTGACTCTGTCGACACCACCGATGAGCTTTAGCAACGGAATAGACGGGTCGTCTGGAGCAATGCTGAGATGCAGCGCCAGTTGAACTGATGTTCGGTCGAGTAGGTAAAAGGATAATTGGTCAGCTGCCGCAGCTTCTTGTATGTCTTGCTCCAAACGGACTTCAATCCCAGACAAACCAATGTCGATGACGTCGAAAAGAAACTCTTTTGTCCTGGATCCATTCGGTTCACTATCGCCAACTTCATCGGTTTCAGGCATTCTAGTGAAGTGCGTTTTGTCGGAGCAAGATGCTGCTCGCAGATGACCAAGAAATACGACCAAAAAGACTTGAGACGATTGCTCTTGCAGTTGATGAGGGGCAGACGTGATGGTGATGACTGGAGACACAACGTCGACAAGAAGGTCGACTTTCGAGCGCCTCGCCAGTGCGATTCGAACCTGCGCCGAACTGTATCGTTGTAGTCGCCTCGCTTGCCTCCACGCACGATCATTCAGTCCGGTAAGATCGACTGCGACGGGCCGCGCAAAAAATGATGCGATGTCGAGCAATCCACCGACATTGATGTTGCAGTGTGCTGGCTGGGTTACGATCGAGACCACAAGTCGCTGCACTGGCTCCTCCAATGTGTCTCTTTGACCGACGGAGACGTCTTCAGACGACGGAGTACCTTCACTAGCTTCAGTCCGATCATTCGTCACTAACCCATCACCAGACGGTAGCACTAGCTCAAGACGAACGTCCACCATCGGCAAGTCATTCTCACAGTGCTGCAATCGGATGCAGTTCATCTCGTCGTGAGATACCGACTGGTGCTGTCTCACGATTTCTTGGACAGACATCCGCTGAAGCAAAATGGATTCAGAGCTGAGGGTTGGTCGCTCGATCGCCTTGAGGTCACCGCACTGAATGCCAAATTCGATTGATGATGGTCGAACGAGTGTTTTCACATCCAAGTTGTTGAGAGTCGCCGATAGAAGTCGACTTTGGCCATCGGAGAGGTGGAATCCTGTCAATCCTAGTCGAAGCTGGAATCGATACCAAATGTGTGTGCTATCATCCTTCTTGCGACCGTCGACTTCATTCCGATTTCCAGGAGAATGCTTGTCAGGATGATAGTCGATCGTTTGAAACAGAAGCTGTGTGTCCTGATCGCTCCACTCAATATCTTCATCAGCATCAGGAGTCGATCCCGTTCGTCCATGATTACTGTCGCCCGTTTGTCCCGTTTGGGCAGTTCCATAAAGCCACGAAGTGTATCCCCACAACCGAGATGTGATTGGTGGCGCAGGAACATTGCTCTCCCCGCTTGGTTGGATTACATGTGATGAGGCTTCAGTGCCTGAACCCGATGTTTGCTGGTCCAAGTGGCTTGCTTTTTCGGCTTTCGACGTGACTGATATCCGAGCAGCTTTTCGAAGCTGTAAGATATCTTTAATGTCGAGTTCTAGTTCCAACGCGTCGAACTCCTGCTTCAGCTGTTCTTTAGTTGGTGGAGCTGAGTCACGGTCACTGACAGGTAGCGGAATATTCTTGGTCAAGCAAAGATACAGAGCCTTGTATCGCGCATGCTGATGGCTGCGAAGGCTCAACGTTTTCCAGTCGACACGCGCCAAGCGTTCCCGAACGTCGATGAGCACAGCTTCGATCGCGTACTTCCACCAGAGCCGCGGGTACTGTGATGGGCGACCGGAGCGTGGGCGGAGTTGAGCATACCGTGCTTGCCGCCTCTTTTTGTTCAAAAATGACGCCAAACCGAGTGCACTGAGGTACTGATCTCTCTGAAGCGCGATCTGAATTTGGTCAATTTCTGCAGTTGCGTCAATGTACGTACTCTTTTCCTCCATCACGTGAACAACAGCGTCTCGGTACTTGATGATAGATTCCTCGAGCCTCTCCACGTCTGATAGAGGCCACTGAAGACAGCTGGACAATGCACTTTTAAACTGCGAGACGGATGGTACTGCGTCGTCTTCTTCCGTGGCCTCACGTGCGACAGCCCATGCCTCGGAGAACACGAAACCAAGCGTGTACTTGCGATTCCCTGCAAGCCGGGGCATCATGTCGACAAACTCTTGCCACGGTGCATCCCCGATCGCGTTGATCGTGAGCACCTTCCAAGGGGTCCCAAGGCGTGCCATGACGCGCTCACTCAGTTCGTGATGAGTGATGGGCAGTCGCGCCATGCCGTCGTTCACCGTCAGTCGAAGCATGAGCGTGAGCGGCTGAACAAGGTAGTCTCGCTCGTCAAAGAGCCTCGGCATCCGCGTCGAGTCGGCCGTTGACGACGACCAGAAGCTCATCTGCATGATCTTGACAAACGCAAACGCGTCATCAAGTGCTGATTGCGGCACCGGAACCAACGGAAGAGACCAATAGACGCCAAGCTTGTTGACGTCCACTTTCTTGCGTAGAAACGACGACTGTGACGCTGACGCCGAGCGCACGAGCGTCGTGTAGTTCCATCCTTCGTCTGCTGACTTGATGATCATGGAGTCGAGCGTGAGTCCGACGGCGAACGGCCGCGACGGGTCGCTCACTCGGTCCTCCAGCCGCAGGTGCACGTGCTGTACGTTGAGCTGCACGTTGTCCAGCACCTTGACGAGCAGCTTGAACACGAGACTCTGCGTCCATGATGATGACGACCCTGCTGCCGCTGCTTCACTGCTGTTCCCGGTGGCGTCGAGCTGCGAGGTCTTCTCGATGGCTTCGATCGTCGCGCGCTTGCGGCGCAGGCGGTCGTGGTCTCGTCGCGCCGCCGCTGCGGGGTCCGCCGCCGACGGGGGCGCGTTCGAGTGCTGGCGGTCGCAGACTTCAACGAGCAGACTCACGTCCTGCACGTCCACACGGATGGGCTGGTTCGAGAGGTTGGACCACGGCAGGTCGATGCGCAACTGGTGGAGCGTGCCCTTGACGATGCGCCACTCGGGCGGCAGCGGAAATCCCTCGGGCTGCAGCTCGACGACGTCGACCTCGATCTTGCCGTTCCAGACGCTGATCTTGAGCGCCTCGGGGTCGATGTTCTTGACGTACGCGCCCAGCACCGCGTCCAGCACGACGTGCACATAGCGCTGCAGGAACATGGCGGCGCTCGGGCGCAGCGAACACGCGGAATCGAGCGCGAGTCACCGGCGTTTCCCTTGGTCGCCACTGCGTTGCCTTCAATATGGAGCGCAGTGGCGGTCGGGATGGGCATGCACCGACACATGATTCCAATGTGTGTGGCGCACACTAATTGAAAGCAAAGATCCAAAATTAAAGTGCGTGGATGTTCAAAAATACACCAAACATGGGCATCGGTCCTGATCTCACAGAGACCGAGACCTCGGTCATCCCAAGAGCTATATAGCTCACTCACTCACTCGATGCCGACGAAGATGCTGCAGGCAGTTGAAGATGCGGAGCGCGCGCTGACGAGCCAGCTCCAGTTCCTCACGCGCGCGATCGATGGTGACGGAGACGAGCGAAGGCGGCTGCAGTTCACCGCAGAAGAGGAGCAGACCGTAGAGGACCGCCTGAGTGATGCCGTCGCGACGCTGGAGCGAGCCGTCAACGAGGCTGACGAGCAGGTGCTGGAGATGACGGATCCGCACGCGATGGCGACTGCGCGCGAGCAGCTCGCGCAGCATCGGAATGCGATAGTGTCCCACCGCGTTGGCGTGCGCAAGGTTCGTTTGTACTTGTTTTGTTTTCTGGTGGGACTGCGGCAAGATTCGTTTTGGTACAATACTCTTTCTGTTGCCGTAGGTGCTGGTGGCATATCGACAGAAGGCGAAGGCAGAGCGACTGCAGCAGGCTCGTACTGCGGTCATGCACCGAGACAGCAAAGACGCGGCTCGCAAGTCGTACGTAGCTGCCGTCGTGTTACTAGTATCGCATGTCGTGCTTGTGAAATGCTGAAAAGTGGTGCGCGTGTGTGGCTGTCTCCATCGCCAGCACGACGTCGTCTGGCTCTGCAGTGGACGTCACTGCAGCTCTCAGACGCACGCGAAAGGTGATGACGGAAGAGATTGAACGCGTGGGCTCCGTGTCCAAAGTACTCGGTGCGTCTGGTTGCGTTTCGATGAGATGATGCGAGTCACCAACACAGTCGATCAATGTGCGTTGGCAGACGATGGACGCGTGGCATTAAAGAGCTCTCATGAGGAGTTTGACAGCGTAAACACGGAGATCGCAGAGGTGCGCAAGCGCCTGAAAGCGCTGCAGGTAGGGCGTGGACGACGAATTGGTCTTTCATTCGTTCAGTCAGGTGGACTCACACGCAAATACCATCCATCCATCATCAATCAGTGGCAAGCGCGTCAGGACAGGATGTGGATCGCTGCAGGCATCGCTGTACTCGCATCCACGGTTCTCTTCATCATCCACGAGCGCACGGGACTGCTCATCATTTAGGTCTGCACGGTAGTGGTACACAAATCGATGGTGATGTAGATTTCTTCGGGTTAAAACGACACGCAGTCTGTAACACGCACAGCAAAGCAAAGAGACACGACGGAGACGCTTTACACGTTGAGCGTCTTCTCGTACTCCTCAATCGACTTGAAGAGCTCCGAGAAGTTGCCCTTGCCGAAGCCGCCGCAGCCCGCAGCCTGCTCCATCTTGCCCGCGACCTCGGACATGCAGCCGACGCGCTCGATGATCTCGATGAACACAGTCGGGCGGTCGCCGAGCGGCTTGGTGAAGATCTGGAGCAGGATGCCCTGGTCGTCCTTGTCCACGAGCAGGCCGAGCTCCTCGATACGCTTGAACTGCTCGGGCGTCAGGTCATTGCCGATGCGCTCCGGGAGACGCTTGTAGTAACCGGCGTCGGGGCTCGGCATGAACTCGAAGCCACCGAGGAAGCTGCGCTTGCGCATCTCCTGTGGTCATTAACAGTAAACGCGTGAGTTGCTGATGGATTGATTGAGTCCAAGGCACGAAAGGACGTACCGCAAGCGTGTGGAAGATGTTGTTGGTCTTGAGCGCCATGTGCTGCAGACCGGCACCGACGTTCTGCTCGAGGTACGTCTGGATCTGGCTCTTGCGCTTCGTGCCGAACGTCGGCTCGTTGATGGGCGTGAGCACCATCTCGTTGTTGCTCGCGAGCACCATGCTGTTGAGCCCCGAGTCGACCGTGCCCACGTCCTCGGCCGTGAACTCGGCGAACTCGTGGAAGCCCGTAAAGTTCATGATGTACTCGACGGCCTCGATGAGCTTGGGCACGTTGCCGACCGTGTGGTCAATGCGGTCGAGGCCGATCGAGAGGTCGGGGCCCTCCACGGCCTCGTAGCCAGGGATAAACGGGCCGTCAAAGTCGCCGCTCACGTAGCGCATGACGACGTCGCCGTAGTACTGCACCTCCGAGATGACGGTCTTCTTGCCCGTCGCCTTGTCCGTGAGCTCCTTGGGCGCGAGCACACTGACCGCGCCGTTCTTGACCGACACCTCGTACGCCTCCTTGGCGTCGCCGACCGTGATCGCGAGCGCGCGCACCGCGAGGCCGTGCTTGCTGACGAAGGCATGCGCGAATTTCTAGAGGCACATCGCATAACAACAGTCAGTCTATACGCGTATTCGCAGCGAGAGATCGAGGGAGAGATCGAGAACGTACCGCGTCGTAGCCAGGCATCGGCGTGACGGCGTCGGCGGCCTTCTCGGTCTCAAGCGCATACGGCGCCGTGATGACAAACTTGATCTCGCCGCTCTGGATGACGTAGCTGGCGGACGTCTGGTTGTTCGTGCTCTGGTCCGACTTGGCGACGAGGTTCATGCCGAGGCCCCACTGGAAGCGCTTGTAGACGTTGGTCGCGTCGCTCGTGTAGAACTCGACGTGGTTGAAGCGCTTGACCTCGAACTTGTCGGACATGGGGTTGTGGCGCACAAAGTTCTTGAAGCCCACGAGCTTGACCTTCTTGCTCGCGGCATCGTCCTTCTTGGGGCTCGTCTCGACGCGCTTCTTCGGGCTCGTGGACATGGTTGAGAACTGTGGAGAGGGACGGAGGGAGGGAGGCAGGTGGCGCTTGTGGGCGAGGCGGCTAATTCCAGAATGAGCTCAGCGAGCGGCTGTGGTTCGTCCACAGAGACTTGTTGAAGTTCGTCGCGACGGTCACCGCCACCACCCCCTCCAAAGCCACAGCGAACGGCTCCACCAGAACAGGCTCAGGCTCAGGCTCAAGCTCAACAGCTCAAGCTCAGGCTCGCACTGCGACCACCAGCCCAGCCTGAGGCTCCTGCCCCCTGCTGGGCGCTGACCAGATCCCACCACCCGACCGCACCATCGGGATCATCATCATCTCAAGACTCCCATTCGGACTCAGATCCAGCAGATGGTTGCAGAATGAGGGTCGGTCACAAAGGCGGTGGCTGGTTGAACCTTGTCCGAGTGGAGGTTGGAGGGTGTGAGAGGAGGTTAACGGATGTTGAGAGGCACCTGGTTTTGGCATCTGGATGGAGACGAATGTGAGATGGCGCAAAACAGGGTGCGATCGTCGCCTGCCCAACAGAGCAGCGTTCCACCGATCGCCGATCCTGGCGCAAGCGCTGGCCAGAATGGCGCTCCAGATGGTTGATGCGACATCATGTGCCACCGGATTTTGTCTGGGGATGTGCGCGTCGACGGCCATTTGCGCAAGCACACAGCACGACAGGAGACGGCAGACGCGGGTTCGTCTACAGGTCTTCAGGTGCGGGAGTGAGGCTGGCTTCTGTTCTCCGACGCTGCTGGCCTGCGTGGGCTGAAGGCGGAGAAACACAGGGCACAGGGTGCTTGCGCAAATGACCACGCGTCAACAACCACAGACCAGCTGCGTCACGTCCCCAGTGGCAGTGCAGACGAACGCCGTGCTTCAACGACCTGCAGAGCACGAGCAAGACGACAAGATCGCTCGCTCGTGGCCTTGACCATTTCCATAAGAGCACTCGACTCAATCAGGTGATCAAGCGGCACGTCGTCGAGAGAGCAGCTCCATGGGCATCATGCGATCCACCAAGAGCCTTCGCGGAGAGCGTGACGCCGGTTGTCTCGTGTCGGATGATCGATTGCCTGCTATCGTATCTCGAGTGCGTTGGAGCCCAGCAGCGCCAGTTTCATGGTGCTCATGAGCTTTGGAGCTCTTCCTCATCTCGATGACTTCCGTTCTTGGGAAGCGAAAGAAGATTCCGTCGTTCGCATTTCCATTCGAGATCGCGAGGAAGCAGGGAAGAAGTCCGTGACGCAGCCATCACTCGCTTGCGACATTTGACCACAACCAACAACTTGTACCGTCCGAGGTATCGTTCAGTTGAGTATCAGCTTCAGGCCCGCGGCTGCTGTGACCTTGCAAGCGTCCGATCTCGACGTCTGCGCGTCAACTGGATGCTTTCGAGTCGATGTTGAAGCGACACCTTCCTCAGATTCTACAGTGAAGAAAATCAGGAGGAAGAGGAGGATCCATTGATCGCAGTGATGACATTCCAATCAATGGATCTTTCCTTCTTCATCAGCTGCTTGACACCATCTCCAACGAGAACACGATGGCGTGTACTCGCTCTGTCATTCTGTATGCGTGTGCATCTTGATGGCGTCATCTCCCTGTGCGTCTGCACTGAGATTTCATCCACGCCTTGGATCGCTCAAAGACATGGACCGCACGCGCTTCACCAAACTGCTGGCTGTCTGTTGTTCTGTTCTGTCTGTTAATGCTACCTATCATCTTGCGATGACCTTCTCGTTGGTGCCAACGCCAACGAGCAGTCCACGCATGCTGCCTCTCTAAAAGCTGGACAGCGAGCACACTCTTCCGCCAACGCAGCGGCACCACACCACACACTCGTGAGGCGCCTCTGCCTTCGCTTCGAGCGTGTCGCTCGCAGCTTGCGACGCCGGCAGAGCGGGTCCCGTCGTTCCATGCCTTCCGTCGGCATGGCGGTCGCGGGTCCTCGCCTCTCGCCTCAAGAGGACCGCGTCAATAGATCGTCAGTTGGTCGTCGCGAACTGCGCGCGACCGAGCACGCTCGGATCGATCTTGGAGCGCAGTGGCGGAATCGCCGAAAGGTTGCCGCCGTGCACCGACGACTTGAGCGGGGGTAACCGCACCGAGCCGTTGGCTGCGTCGTCCTCGGGGCACTCGGCGAGCGCCGACATCTGCATGCTACACGTGACCATGGGAGCGAAACCTTCTCTTGTGGAGGACAGATCCTGCGGCTGTGCGTCACTGCCTTGTCTCAGCGGACTCAGCTTGATCTCGGTGTGCTGCGTCCGCCACTCCTTGCTCACGGGGGCGCCGTACCATTGCGGGGGCTGCGCCATGTTACCCACGACACCGGCGTTCTCCTGGGAGCCACCACAGCGAGTGGGCGAGTTGGAGCCCGGCACGTGGTGATTCTTCATGACCTCGATCGACGCCAGCTCCGCGAGGCGGAAGAGCTGGCTGCCGCCGTCTCCCTGCGGGCGCGGCGCGCCAAACTGCATGGATCCGTCACCCGAGACGTACTCGATGGCCTTGAAGAGGTTGTCCTTGGCGCAGGACTCGCTTTCGCTGCCCGAGCCGGTCGCGCCGTCGCCGTTGTGCTTGCGGCCCTTGTGGCGCAACCCACGGCGCCAGCGGCTGATCTTCTGGCGGTACTTCTGCGCGTGCGTCATGGTCTGCCGCGTCGTCTTGGTGCCGATGAACGCCGCGATGACCTTCCACGGGCCAGATGGGTACTTCTCCATGGCCTCGAGGAACTTTTCGTGCTCCTCCTGCGTCCACATCTTGAGCGGCTGCGACTGCTTGGAGGAGTAGACCGTGGTGCCGGCCTTGGCCTCGGTCGGCTTGATGCGGATGAGCTTTCCCTCGGCCGAGGTCATCTCGAAGAGCTCCTTGCGCACGCTCGCAGAGATCGTCATGCCTCTCTCGCTGCTTTCTCTCGCTCGCTTGACCGGTCGCTTTCTCTAAGCCATCGACAAGAGTGGGCTGCACACAGAGAGCAACCCAACTGAACGGCGCTGCTGATGGGAGTATCGTACTTAAGCGCGCAAGAATGGATCACCTTCGCGGCGGGTTGGGTGACTGACTGGAAGGAAGCGTGAGGCTTGGATGGATACGGTTGGTCCGTTGCCGACCTGCCTCTCACTCCGCATACCTTCGAGAACACGATAGAAGTCGCACAGGGAGCGGATCCATGTTCTTCAAGCCAGGTGGACCAGGGCTCAGACGCTGTCAGTCTCAAGACTCTCGTCAGGTGACCTAGAGGAGGAGGAGGAGGAGCAAGAAGAGCCCAGCACCCATCGCTGGAGGGGATCAAGAAATCCGGCGGGCTTCCATTCCACCTGCCAGTGTCGATGATGGTCGAATCCACCAGACGAAGCCATCGAACATGGAAACCAACCACCGCCCGCGAAATGGGTAGATAGATGTAGGTGTCAATCGATCGGTCTGGAGTTGGTCTCCAGCACACCAGCGTCTCTCTTCGAATAACACACCCACACCCACACCCAACCAGCCTGGCAGACAGACAGACAGACAGACAGAGCGTGCACATGAACGATGTGTGCCATACACAGCGAAGGCAACCGAAGCACAAGCAACGCAAAAGTCATGGCATGGGTTGAGCGCCAGCGATGGATACAACGCGTCAACAGTGGCTGGTCCAGTTTTTTGCTGCCAGACGACCAACAGACATGGGTGCAAACACAGCAAGCACAATCATGGAGTCGTCGCGCCATAGTCTGTTGCTGTGGTGGCCCGAGGCCCGAGGTGTCGCAGCAGACAGGAGAATGTGGGTGGGTGAGGAGTGAACACGGAGGTTCAACCCACCTGGGGCACGGCGGCGAGATTTCGCCAATCATTACACTCGGGCAAATCCCTACCCCCTTTCACGTCGTCGATTGCCTCAGAAACAGCATTCACTCCCCGGGCTGTCACCACTGTCGTGCGTTGCCCTAGCCCGGCAGTCCTTTCGGGAAGAGTCATCTCGGGCTCGAATCCTCGTTTTAGTGACTTGGGTTCAGCGTGATCGGCCTGAGAAACTTCACACGCTGCGACGAGAGATCCGGGTCTCAGAGAGAACAATCGATGACGTTCAAACCAGAGTGGGCAACCACGCACACAGCATGTTCAAAGTTTTTCGTGTTCTGTTTGCCGGATGGCTACCTCTGCCGCGTGATCGTTCGCGCTTGGGCCCGGGCCGCCCGCAGGATTGTCGCAATCTCGCTTGTTGTCGCGTCAACGTGCTCGCCGAACTTTGGCCGCCATGCGTCACTGTGTGCGAGTGTCGAGGGAAAGAACGCCGCCGTGCAAACCACTTGCAACCCATCCATCACTCTGCGTCACTGGCAAGCCGACTCTCTGACAAATGGCTCAATCAGAATGGATGCACAAGCAGACGAGGGCTAGGTTGCTGCTGCTGGTTGACACTGGTCGACATGGATACACCATGCAATGTGCGGTTGGGGTGGTCTGGTTCTCGCGCGTCTCGCATTGGCGGAAAAGAAGCGGGCTAGGGTGAAATCACCCGTCGCGCGCCAGGGTTGAACGAAAAGGAACACCCCTCGCCCGCGTTTTGTCGCTCTCGTCATCCACCACCTTTTCGCTCTCGGGAGGCGGCAGACCCAGCCGACCACGACTTTCCTCGGCGCCTGGGTCCACAGAGAGCACCCACACTCATTTCGCAATTCACCAGCAGCTCCACTGTGGACCAGAATCTGGGGCGCCGCGGAAACGTCGCCTCCCCCCAAGCAGACCCGAATCCACCCACTAACACCACACGACGACAGCACCATGACCATCTCGCGCACGGTGTACAACCAGCTCTTCGAGCACACCGAGTCCAAGGAGCAGGTCATCCGCCTGCGGCCCACGGAGGCCAAGGCCGGCGCCGTCGTCATGTCCTCCAAGCACCGCATCCAGATGTGGACGACGGAGGAGCACGAGCGCTTCCTCGAGGCGCTCGAGATGTATCCATCGGGACCGTGGAAGAAAATCGCCGACCACATTGGCACCAAGACGCCGCGACAGACCATGACGCACGCACAAAAGTACCGACAGAAGATCTACCGCCGACAGCGCGGCCTGCGCAACCAGAAGCGCGGCGCCGGCGATCAGCCTGGCCAAAAGGTGGCCACGTCGCCCAGTGGCGTGGCCGACCTCAACAAGAACGGCGCCAACGGCGCGCAGGCCAACCCCGCGCACAGCGGCTTTGGCTTGCTGGACATCCTGGCCTACTCAGCTGCCGCGGCCGCACAGTCGGGCGCCTCCGCGAACCGTGAGGGAGAGGTGCCACAGCAGCCTTCGTACCCTCAGGCGTCGGCTACGCCCAGCTCGACCGGCGCTGCCTACGTGCAGACGTCTGTCGCGCCGACGGCCGCGCCGCAGCCTTCGCCTACGGCTACGTCGTCTCCTTCGCCGGCGCCATCCGCCGACGCATCGTCCGGCGCTGCCGTCAACGGTCTCATGTGTGGAAGCTCCCACCTGCCGCCTCTATCCGAGATTTTGCAGCTCCGCGGCAGCCAGCAAGTGGCGCAGTTGTAGTCGCGTTCCCTCCCTCATTGTTTCCCATGTAAATACAGATATTTAACCGCGCTGACATTTCCTTCTCTGTGTGTGATCTTTCTCAATCAAATTGCTTCATCACACGGTGATGAAGACGCCGCGGTCATGTAGGAACACAGCGACGAAGATCCACCTGCGTCCACACACAGCCATCAGTCAACGCCACACGGGCAGCATTCGTCAGATGCGTGTACCCATCGCGTCATCTCGTTCGACTAACGTACCACGCCAGCGCAGCCGCATTGTGCAGCAGCAGAAGTGCAGTGCCCACATGGAACGCCACGTCCCCATCGTCCGTCGGCTTGGCACTGAACGGGAAGAACGAGTCCATGATCTCATGCTGTGAGTAACCAGAAGAACCGAGTGAGTCCTTGGGAGCTCAAGAGCATCCATCCATCACACGTCGTAGACAGCACCATGGCGTAAATGAAGATGGCATTGCGCCCGACGCGAGAGAACACGTCCCGGGAGACGCGGTACTTGGCGAGCAGCGTGACGTTGGCAGCCAGAGCGAGGTCAGCGAGCGCACTCGTGACGCCTACGAACGTCAGCGACCAGAGGTTCTTGTTGATCGGAATCGCTGGCGCCCGAGTGCCCCAGAGACAGCCAGAGACAAGCACGGACGCCAATGCGAGGGCAGCGCCTCGACACAGCAGCGTCTTGAGCTGCGCCACCTCGTTCTTCTCACTCGAGTACACACGCGCTGAGATCCAGCCCAGATATGTCGTGACGGCCATCATGAGCCAGTTGAGCAAGCCCTCGGGGTCGAACGGACCCGTGCCGTACTCCTCTTGGCACGTCGGCGACTGCAGCAGGTGGTCTCGACCGAACACGAGCGTGTCGACGTACAGATGCGCGCCACCAGTGCAGTCCCTGTAGGCCCCGCCATGGCTGGATCCGCCTGGGCCGACGTAGCCAGTCGGGCACCCAGGCACCGGAAGAGCGTACGTGATGGAGAGGTTGATCGCGAGCAGCGGGAGGATCCCCAGCGCGACATGGCGAAGGGCCGAGTCGCGCAGGATCGACCGGCCACGTAGCTCGATGACCGAACAGCAGAGCGACGAGCGCGAACGCCACGCTCAGACCCTGCAAGACGCCTGCAACAGCGAGCCGTCAGTCACGGTGGATATAGCATGATGACAGACCCATGTACGGACCAGGAATGCGCCACTGGCGCCAGCTTGCGTCGTTGCTGAGGAACAACCCGAGAGCAAAGAGGCGACTCGCGCGAAGCAGAACGGTGGTCGGCCGTGGATGTGCTCGCTGGGACGAAAGGAAGATGGTGAAGCCCATGATCCACGCGAACCTAAGGAGCAGTCGTCGTCCATGAGAGACAGAGGACGCTGGACTCGATGCCGCCCACGTACCAAGGGAAGACGACATCGGCGATTGTGAGCCCGTCCCACGCGCTGTGCTCAAATACTTTCAAGCCGCCCCCGCCGTAGTTGACAAAGATCATGAGGCACATCGTGAGGCCGCGAAAGACGTCGATGGCGACGCAGCGCGTGGGCGGAAGCAGCGGCGCCGTGAGCGGATCATCGAGTCGAGACGTCGGTCGTGACCTGGCGATCAGCGCGTGCGTGCGTCGAGCGCAGAACACGATGATGGCGACGCACAGCACGATCGGCAGCGCGCTGTACACGAGCGACGGACTCGACTGCGCGTGCTCCTCCGCTGTCGACGAGCGCGCGACGGAGCAGTTGAGCTGCACGTTGCACTCGGTCACGCGGAGCGCGAACGACTCGTTCGCGGAGGGCGGCGTATCGCCACAAATCTTGGACGACCACAGCGTTGCCATGCTTTCGAAAAGATCGCGACGGGATCTATCGACACTCAGTTCTCTGGAACGAATCCGGTATCTCTATCTACTGAGTCTATCTGCCGTAAGAATATCTTGTATATATCTTTCTTAGAGCAATCTCAATCTTGGCGGCAGAACAAAGAATGATCCGTGGTCTTCTACAGTACTTTGCGCCATGTTGTTCTCGCATCTCGTCGAACACAGATTGTTCTCCCGCTTCGTTAGACGCATCCATCCTGCTCTGTCTGTCCGTCGGTCAGGTCTAATCTATCCATCGGTCACCTCACTGAAGGTTTGACCGCAACACCGCGAACAGGCGAGCAGCCATCTCAGGGGTAGGGGCTCTTCTGCCCATTTCGACCAATCGCCTCCACCACACCATCCGCCGTTGGTGTCGTGTCGTTGCATCGCGCGGTGACCGCGCCGCGGTCGCCTCGTCGAGGTCTATCTATCTCTCAGTCTGTCTGTCTGTCTGTCTGTCTATCTGTCTATCTGTCTATCTGCCAGGCAGGCAGGTTGGCCCAAGTCGGTCTGGTCTAATCCATCTGGACTGGATGGAGCGTGTTTTCTCGATAGACGACAACAGGAGGAACAACAGCAGCAACAACAAGCGTAGCTCCTCCATGGGCAGTCTCGGCCGCGGCGCCGCGCCCGAGATGCACGACTACCGCATCAACTGGAACGTCGGACCGCTCGGGCTCGTGCTGCGCGCCGACCTGGGCGCCGACATGCCGCCCGTCGTGGCGCAGGTGCTGCCCGGCGAGTCGGTCGCGAGCCTCGCGGGCGTCGCCGTCGGCGACCTGCTCGTCAGCATCAACGGCAAGCGCACGGCCAAGCTCGGCTACGACAAGGCCATGCGCCTGCTCTACAAGCAGCGCCTGCCCATCACGCTGCACTTTCGGATCGCGCAGCTCCCGACGCCGTCCGCCGTGCTCCAGCAGCACCATACCACGGCGCTCGCGGCGTCCTCGAGCCACAGTAGCAGCAGCTACGCCGCCACGCAGAGCCGCCGCGGCACGGGGACGCCGCCGCCGCCGCTGTCGAACGGCACGATGCTGAGCACGCGCAGCGGGCGGTCGCTGTCGCTGCGCTCGATCGCCAGCGATGCGACCGCGACGACGCGCGAGCAGAAGCTGCGCAAGCAGTTCAGCGTCGTCTGGGAAAGCGGCTCGCTCGGCTTCAGCTTCCGCGCGTACGCGCCGGACGTCGACGTGCCGACCGTCGACTTTATCGGGTCGCGCGGCCAGGGCGACCGCATGGACGAGGTCTGCATCAACGACGTGCTCATCGCGATCAACGGCGAGAAGACGCGCGACCTCGGCGTCGAGCGCGTGCTCAAGATGCTGCTCGTGCTCGACAAACCCGTCGTGCTGCGCTTCCACAAGTCCTCGCACCGCATCGAGCCGTCCCCGCCGCCGCGCACACGCGCGCGCAGCAACGGCACGCGGCTGGAGCCGCTGCCTGAGCGCGAGTCGGAGCCGCTCGGCGTCGTGCAGGAGGAAGACGAGGACGAGCCGCCGCCCAAGGCCGTGCGCGACGCGCTCGAAGGTGAGATCCAGCTTCGGTCCGAGCAGCCATACAGCAGCCTCAGCGACGAGCGGCTCAGCAGCGCCGAGCCCACGTCGCCGGCGTTCGGCGCAGCAGACGCCATCGCAGCCGGAGCAAATTTGGTGGTGGATACTGAGCCCGAGTCGGAGCCCGAGCAGCCCTCGCAGCCCATCTCGATCGCGACCGACTTTAGCGCGTCCAAGCGAGTGCCGACGCCGCCGTCGATCCCGCTGCACGACGCGCGGGAGATCGTCGCGCGGTCGACGGGCAAGACCGTCGAGTCGTGTCAGTTTGGCGGACTGCCGCTGACTGAGATCCGTGAAGGCACGATGCAAGCCCGACTGCTGCTGACGTTCGCCAAGGCGTGTCTCGCCAAGCAACAACAGGCTCAGCAGCAGCACTCGCAGTCACAGCCACACCACCACTCCACGCCAGCTCCTGGCAACGCACTGGCATCGGGAAGCTCCCGGTACCTCGCGTATTCCTTCCGCCACGACGGCGGCCACGTGAGCGCTCGTCACGAGGACGCAGAGCCACGACGTCCCTCTGCCGATTGGCAGCAGAGGAGATACAACGAACACGGCAACAACAGCGGCAACGCGGTGCTCTCGCAGTCGCAGCTTGCGCTGCAGCCAGTGTCCACTGGACTAAACGCAGTGGACACTCTGCAGCGTCCACCTACCGTCGACAATCAAGCCCCACACGCAGCCGACGATCCCTCTGCATTGCTTCCACACTTTGCGGAGATCTCGTCCCGCGTGCCGCCGCGCGTCTCGCACGCCGCACAGGGCATGATCCCGTTGGCCGCGACGTTCGATCACGACGACAACAAAAACACTCGAGGCCTCGATGCCAAGGACAGAGAGCCAGAGAGCGAGCGCAGCGTCGAGCGAAGACGCCGCACGCCGTCGGAACCCGAAGACGCGTGGCGCGCGCACGCCAACCACCCGATCGTGCAGCAGCTTTGCCGGTCGCGCGACGTCGAGAGCGTGCTCATCGGCCGCAGCGTCGACATGATCGTCAAGAAGACGCACGTCGTGGCCGAGATCCAGGACATCCTCAACAGCCTCGAGATGGAGCTGCAGTTTGAGCGGCACTCGCACGTCGGCTATGGCCAAGCGGGCACGCAGCCACTGCCGCCGCCGCCCGTGCCGCGGTGCTTCCAGTGCGGCAAGACGGGCGAGCTCGCGAAGCTCGCGCTCGACGGCGGCATGCGCCGTGAGCAATACTGCCAGGAATGCTGGGAGCTTTTCTTCTTCAGCGAACACCAGCAGCAGCAACAACAACACCAGCAGCAGCAGCAGCAGACGCCGCCTGCAGCGACGGTCGCGTCCGTGCCGTCACGCGGCTCGTCGTCGCCCGAGAGCCCGGATCTCGACCCGTACGAGTACAGTCTGCACGACAGCTCCGTGAGTATCTCGGACGCGTTTGCGCCGTGGCAGCACCTGCGCATCGACGCGGACTCGGCATCGGAGCGCGACTCGTCCGTGACCATGTCGTCCAGCATCACGGAGCACACGGACGAGGTCTGGTTGTAATTCATGTTCACAGAGATCGTGTTTCTCGCTTCCTCGTCGTCAACGAAACGAGCGTCTGGTCTGGGTCGAGACACGTTCCTTCGCGAGTCAGGACTCGTGATGGCTCATGAGTCGTAATGCTTCAGGCCGCATGCAGCACCAGGAGCAGGCGGTGCCGATGTTGAAGCGGTGTCCCGGCTGGCGCTCGTCCCACCGCCGGAGCCCCATCTCTGGGCGGCGCCCATCGTGAGACCCGCACGCCACGCTTCTGTTCTCAGATGCGCATGGCGCACACTGCCTTCGTCTCCATCCATCTCTCCAGTCTCTCTCTCTCTCTCTCTCTCTCTTCTCTCTCTCTCTCTCTCTCTCATTCTTGAATTTCCCTCGCTTCTTCTCGATCAAGCCACTCCTTCCCCCGCCATGGCGTCGGCTCTCTTGCGCGCCTGGAAAGCGGCCGTGACGCTGCTGGCGGCCACGAGCAGCTCCAGGGACTCGCCCTTCACGTCCACGACGCTCTTGGAGGACGCGTCGACGTCCGCCTCCAACCCCGTGCGCCCGGTCGTCGAGGTGCTGCCGCCACCGTACCGCAACGTGCAGGGTGTGCCCTGCGTGCAGCACCTGGGCACGCACGTGTTCGCGCACTCGTACGGCGCGCCGTTCGTCGCGACGGTGCCGCCGGCCGCGTGCCCCGCCGAGCACTCGGTGCTGTACCTCCGCTGGGAGGCGTCGGCGCCGCTCGGCGTGCAGTTCGACCGCATCGCCGCCGTGTGGGTCAACGGCGTCGAGCTGCTGCGCACGTCGACCGCCGAGCCGTCGCGCGCGTTCGGCGTGCGCTGGGCGGTCGTCAAGGACGTCTCGCCTTACTACGACGTGGTCTCGCGCGGCGGCGACGTGGTCGTGTCGCTCGACAACGTCATCGACGGCCCGTACAACAGCAGCTTCACCGTGACGCTCACGGCCGAGTACTTCCGCCCGACGGACCTCGACGCGCGGCGGTACCGCCCGGACGCCGTCGTGCGGGTCTCGCGCGCGTCCACGCGGGGCGTCGGCTGGTTCCACGTCAAGCCCGAGACGGCCGCGCACGGCGCCAACTCGGCGCTGGTCTCGGTGCCGCGCAACACGGAGGAGCTCTACCTCGACCTCTTTCTGTCGCACCACGAGTGCGACGAGTTCCACTACGCGAACCCGCCGAGCGACTACGCGGCGGCCGTGAACGCGTGCGGCAACGGCCCGTTCCGCGAGGTGCAGGTGCTCGTGGACGGCGAGCTCGTCGGCGTCGTGTGGCCGTTCCCGCTCATCTTCACGGGCGGCCTGAACCCGTACATGTGGCGCGACATTGTGGCCATCGGCGCGTTCGAGGCACCGACGTACGTGCTCAACCTCACGCCATTCCTGCACAAGTTTGTCGACGGCGCCGCGCACAACGTCACGTTCTTCGTGGACCACGGCATCGACGTGTGGCCCATCGACGGCAACCTGCTCGTGTACCAGGACAAGAGCAGCGCGCAGACGCAGGCGACGCCGCTCGAGCGAGAGCTCGCGCCGCACGTCGAGCCGCGCGAGACCTCGCGCTCGGTCGTTGGGCTGGACGCCAACTTTTCGTTTGTCGCCGAGCGGCAGCTGCGCGTCAAGACGCGCGTGACGACGTCGCGTGGCGCGCGCATCTACGAACTCGCGCAGCGATTCTCGTACTCGAACGTGCAGAACTACACGCAGAACAGCGAAGTGGGCGTGTTCGCGGTCGACACGCGCGTCAAGACGACACTGCGGGTCACGCCCGAGCGCGGCAACGGCGCCGGTCAGGGCCAAGGCCAAGGCCAAGGACAGGGCCAAGGACAGGGTCAAGGCCAAGGCCGCGAGGTCACGGTCGTGACGGAGGAGTCGTACCCGCTCTCGGGCCGCACGCTGTTCAAGCAGCTCACCAACACGACGTTCCACCTGGAGGCCGCCATCTCGCAGAGCTTCCGCCGCACGCAGGTCGCGACGGCGCTGCTCAACCCGCGCGCTCTCCGCCTCGGATACGCGACGTACGACGTGCTCATGGCGCGACAGGCGAGCGCCGAGATGACGTCGGGCGTCGGCGGCAACGGCTCGTCGGTCGCTACGCTGCGGGAGCGCCTCGGTCGCGACGGTCCCTGCTACTCGCACGACGCGAGCGTCGACTTGGGCGAGTACACCAAGAACCAAGTCGGCACGATCTGTCCGCCTTGAAGGGACACCCTGTTGGAGAAAAGCGTTTTTTTTGGGATAATGCTGTGGAACCCCCCACAGCCAATAACAAAACGTGATCCGTCTGACAGTCACATTCGTGAAATTTTCATATTCGCGTAAATTACGACTGGTGTTAGAATTAGAAATGGCTTGGGCACCAAGTATACTGATTTAAGACTGTGTCCCACGCATCATCATGCTCTTCGCCTTCTGAGAATCCCATCCAGTGTCCACTCAGCGAGCAAAAGAATCATGCGATCGCCTTCGCGTGCCTCCTCCAGCTCTGCCCACGCGCGCACGCCATCGCCATCGGCGGCGTCGCCTCCATTACCACGCGATGAGGAGACGCTCTATCGCTGCGAAGCGTGGCTGCCTGAGGCCAAGTGTGGAAACGGCGGATTGTTCTCTCTCTTCACTGGTCGACGCCCCAAAGAACCGACTGCCGTGCCACTGACGCTTTTCTCCGCACTCGTCGGTGTATCGCTGGACAAGGACACTGCCGCGCGCTCGGCACGGTCGCTGCTGCTTCGCCTTGGCGACCGCGCTCCAGTCGTCGTCGTATCTCCACCCGAGACGCCACCGACAGCGTCCTCTGAGAATGGTCCGTCGGCCTATCCTCCCCTGAAGACAAGTGCGTTTAGACCAACGATAGACTGACTGCAGGTGGATGAGAGAAGTCTAACGAGCGTCTTCATGTGATGGACAGCGATGACGCTGGACGTGAAGAGCGAAGACGACGTCCGTCGCTCGCTGCGCTACGGCGTCGCGACGACGTCTGCGCCGCTCGACGTCCTCGTGGACACGAGAGACGCGAGTGCGCTGTACGAGGCGATGAGGCGCTTTTTCTTCACGATTGTGGTCATGCCTCTCTCTTCAATCGCCAATGACACAGTGTCTCCAAGCGCATTGCAACCCACTCCAGTCACGCTCGCAACGCAGCCGCCATCTCCTGCTCGAGAGTCCACCGATTCTGCGACAGCGTTGGAGCGATCCCTTCCGGTCGCCCCGACAGACGCTATTGATCTTTCGAATGCTCCGCAAGCTACGATGACAAACTCTCAAGCGCCTGATACTGCTGCGTCCAGCCCCGATGCGTTGATGCGTCGCCTTCAGGCACTGAGAAACGAGGCTCCTGGCCCACCTCGCTCGCCAGGTGGGCTCACAGAGCGTCTGCGTCGGCTGCAGGCACCAACCGGAAACGAATCTATCGCGACGTCACCTGCGTTGGAGTCGTTGGCGCGGCCTCGACCACGGAATGAAGTGGATCGGATCATCCAGCAGGCGATGGATGAGGTCGCACTGAATATTCAGGACGAACTGGAGGAAGAAGAGCCCGACAGTCGGTCGTCCTCATCGGCATCTTCCTGTTCTTCATTGGATTCCCCTCGCGGCGGAAAAGATCGCAGGCGACGATGACGATGCATGCGACTGCAGTTTTCCTATTTGTCAGCGATGCCATTGGGAATTAATAGAACGCGCACGTGTCCAAAATCAAGTCGATGCTCGACACTTGGCTTGTTCGCTCTCATATTCAAGCGAATGCAGCGCGTGACGCAGGTGGAAAGCGATCGCATCGTCGCCGTTCTTGATGAGACGCTCGTGTCACTGCAGTCTCTCGGTCGTCTTCATGCGAGCGACGTCGACAGAGAGGAGAACAATAGGAGCGATGAAGCCAACGGTCTCCACCGAGACGACGGCGAGCACGTCGTGTTAGACCAGACGGCAAGTGGACCAGACTGCGGACACTCGACAGCGCTGCTCCTTCGCCACGTACGTTGGCGACGTCGACTTGCAGCTCATGACAGAAAACTGACTGGCTGTGTCTAATCACACAGCGACGCATTGAACGCGCGTTGCTGCATCAACGCGCTCGACGCACAGAGCAACGGCGGCAGCGAAGACTAAGCAGTGTGGACGCAGTGGACGACCCGCGTCCCGAGACGATGGACAAGCAAGAAGAGCCGCACGATAGTCGCGATCTTCCAATTGAAGCAGACGACGATGATGCTGACAGCGACGACAACGAGAGCGACGACGAGCAGGACTGGACGACGGACGCGCGTCGGCTGTTTCCCAAGAGCCTTCACGCTGTCGTGACAGCGCTACGTTGCGCGTCGACCGAGTGTCCACTGGCGTCGGACGCTCTCTCGTCGCCGTCGTGGCAGGCGTTTTGTGACGCCTGGCAGGCGCTGACTGCACTGACCGCGCCGCGTTTGCGCCTCTCGTGCGAGCAGCACGACACCGCGGCGCGCGACTGGAGCGAGACGACGCGGCGGCTGCGCGAGATCGAGGACGACCGGCAGCAAGTGCTACTCGAACTGCGGGTCGCGCAGGACGCGCGGCGCGAGGCGGCACGCACGTGTCGCGACCGTGTGGACACTTTGCGGGCCGCGCTGAGTGAGACACAACGGCAGACGAGCGAGGCGCTCGAAGAGATCCAGCGACACGCGGAGCAGGACGCACAGCGCGCCGTGACGCAGCTAGAGGCGGATCGCGCGCACACGACGGAGCGTGGCCTCGCGCTCGCACGCACTGTCGAGCGGCTCACACAAGCGCACGACGCGGAGGAGTCGGCGTCGATGGCAGCGGTGCGGCTACGTGTCGCTGTGGAGCTCGCAGACGTCGTGCGCCGCTACGATGAATCTCTGCTCGCGCTGGACGACGCAATCGCGCAGGAGCGCGACGAGAACGCGCAGCTCGCGCTCGAGTGCTCGCGATTGGAGGCGTTCGTGAAGCGCATGGACGACGACCGACGCGAGCACCTCGCTGAGCTGCAGGCGATCGACGCCGCAGAGCGCGCGCGGCGGCTGCGCGACCTGAACGCGTTCCGACTGATCACGCGCGTGCAGGCGGTGGTGCGCGGGTTTCTCACGCGTCGCCACACGCGGCTGCAGCTTCAAAAGACGCGAGAGAAGAAGAAGAAGAAAAAGAAGACGACGACGAAGAAGAAGAACGCAACGAACTCGACGAAGCCAAAGAGCTCGTCTCCGCGTCGTCGCGCGCGCTAGGTCATTCATCGAATTGGGGACTATTTCTTCTTCTTCTTGCCACCGCCTTTGCCTTTCTTCTTCTTCTTCTTCTCGAGCTCGAGACGCGCCGCAAACTCGGCCGCGCGGCGAGCGGCGCGTTGGCGCTGGCGATCCTCTTCTTCCTGGCGCTCGCGCTGCCGCCGCGCGTCCTCCTCGGCGCGCTCGCGGGCGCGTTCCTCCTTGCGCGCCTCGATCCACGCCGCGTGCTCCTGTTCGCGGCGCCGCGCGTCCTGGCGCTCGGCTTCCTGCTGCGCGGCGACACGCTGCGCGTCCCGCACGGCGTGTTGCTTGGCGAGCACCACATCGTGCGCGCGGCGGTTGCGCGCGAGCTGCGCGTCGAGCCGCACGGCGTCCTGCGGCGCCACGCGGTTGTTGCCGACGTCGAGGCACAGCAGCGTCGTGTTGCGGTCGCCCGCGACGCCCTGCGCGACGAGCTTGCCGCCCTCGCTGCCGAGGCGCGTGCGCCAGAGACTCAGCGACCGCAGCCCGCGGTTGCGCGCGAGCATGGCGCTGAGCGCCGCGACGCCGCTCCAGTCCTTCTCCTGGTCCGTCAGCGGGTTGCTCTCGAGGCTCAGACTCTCGAGCGTCTCGTTACTGCCGAGCGCCTCCGCGAGCTCGCGCGCCGCCAATGGTCCAAGCGCGTTGCCCTCGAGGTCGAGGCGCCGCAGCGCCGATGTCGGCCGCCGCAGCAGCGCCGCGATGTGCTTGGCGGCGCCGTCGTCCAGCGCGTTGCGGCTCAGCGTCAGCGACGTCAGCGAGTGGTTGAACGCCAGCGCTTTGCACAGCGCGCGCGCGCCGACGCTCGAGACGCGCAGCGCAGCGTGGGTCGGCAGCGGCAGCGGCGGCACCGTCGTCGTCAGCGCCACGGAGGACGCCGAGGAGCTCTCTGTCGCGTGGGACGTGGGCGGTTGAGGCTGTTGGCGCAGCAGCTCGAGCCAGACCTCGAGGTGCGCGTCGCGCGCGATCTCCGCGACCTCTTCACGGAGCTCTCGGTCACGCTCCATCTTGCGGCGGTGCACGGTCTCTCGGAGATACGCCTTGGCGGCGAGCTGCATCTTCTGGTGCATGCGCGACTCCTTCTCGGCCGCGTGCTCGCGGTTGAACTCGTCCTGCAGGCGCGCGGCGTCGTCGTTGTAGAAGCCCTTGGGCTGAATGCCGCGGTCGATCATCTCGCGGCGGATCTCGTTCTGAGAAAGCGCGAACGCGTCCGGCGGCAGCGAGTCGTCGGGCGTCACACGCGCCAGGATCGCGTCGCGGTCTTTGGCCGAGAGCCGCGAGAGATCGACCTCGCTCGCGGGGTCATCGGCGTCCAGCGGCAGCTCCTGCCCGCTGCGCTGCAGCAACGCGTCCAGCGGATCCACCATCGCTGTCGCTTGCATGGCGATGGCGCGAGTACGTCGGTCGGTTGACGGTGGTGCCTTCACGCCTGGTACGTTCGTTGGAAGGAAATGGAGGAGCTGGACATGAAGCGCCGCGTCGTTTCGCGTTCATGGGGATGATTTCAACCAATGAGAAACATAGTCTATGTATTTGGACCAATCAAAAGCGAACGTAGCTCCGCGTGCCAGGTGATCTTCACGTGGCCGCCTTCTTCTTGTGCGTGTACAGATACTCGGTCGACGCGTTCTCGTCCACTTCTTCTTCTTCTTCTTCTTCTTCTTGCTGCTTCTCCTCAGCATCATTATCTTGCGTCGTCTTGCTCTCTTCCGCCGCCTCGGCAACGTCGTCGGTTGCCTGCAGCAGCGCCTGCGTCTCGCTCTTGTTGTCCTCGTCCTCTGCGGGTCCCTGGCCAAACTCGTTGGTGCGCGACGTGTCGACCGGGTAGATCCAGCGCTGGTAGAGGTAGATGAAGAAGATGAGGTCGTCTCGGAAGCAGCTGAGGCGGTGCATCCACGGCATCTTGATCACAAACGCGAAGAGGTCGTCGATAAACGTGTTGAGCGACTTGTAGACCATCGCGCGCCACGGCAGATGCGCGACCGACTTGAGCTTGTAGTTGATGTAGAGCTGCGGCGTCATCATGATGAAGCCAAAGAGGTACACGAAGCTCGTGAGCGACGACAGCACGTAGGAGTACCATCCCTTGTGCTCGCCAAACGTGAGCGAGTACGCCGCGTGCCCGACGATAAGCGGGTACAGCACGTAGGACAGGTGCGCGACGGCGACGCGGTCATGCTCGGCGGTCGGCGACTCGCTGTACGACTCCTCGAGCCCCGTGATCGTGAGCCGGTTCGTCTCGGGGTCGCGTCCGATGACGACCGCTTTCTTGATCTTCCACACGTTGATGACGAGCGACACGAGCGAGCTGAGCAGCACCATCCACGACGTGTCGTTGTCGAGCAGGTACAGAAAGATGACGAGCTGGAAGAACGTGTTGAGCGCGAGCGTGCGCAGCGAGAGTCCCGCGAGCGACTTTTGCTGCTTCCAAAAGCTCACGTCGTTCTTGAACGCGAGAAAGTCAAAGAGCGAGTGCAGCAGCGACACGACCATCGTGAGTCCGAGCAGCCACGGGTTCGTCTCGAGGAACATGCGCTTCATGTTGTCCGTGTCGCGCCGCGTGGTCGCGCCCGCGGCCTCCTGGTTCGCGAAGCTTTGCGCCATCTGCGTGTACAGCGCAAACTTGTAGAGCGGCAGCGCGTAAAACGACAGCGACAGCGGCAGTGGCGCGGCCGCCGACGTCGCGTTCAGCGGCACGAGGTGCTCCTCCAGCAGCCAAAACTCGTTGAGCAGCAGCACGGGCGCGTACGTCGACGACGCGCGGTCGAGCGCCAGGTGCGGCGCCAGAAACGGCGGCGGGCGCACGGTCGCGCGCGAGTACACGGTCGTGTCGAACACCACGTTCACGGTCACCGACGGCTTCCACATGGGCACGAACGAGCCGTCGTTGTCGTCGTCGGCGGCGGCCGCTGGCTCTAGCGAGGAGTCGTCGACCGGTGCGGCGGCCTCCTCCGCGGCGTCTGGTTGCGTCACGCTGCTCAGCAGGTTGCGCTTGACGACGCGCTGGCCACGCGGGCGGTACGCGACCAGCGGCGTGACGCCGTGCATGCACGCGCTGGCGCTGTACTCGGCGTCGTCGGGATTCGGCGAGTGGCCCTCTTTCGTCACAAACACGTGCGCGTAGAGCGACTCGTTGCGCTGCAGCAGCGCCGCCGCGTCGACGCTCACGTTCAGCGACGCGGTCCACTCGCGCGCGGCGTCGGTCGAGTAGGGCACGTCGCGCACGTGCCAGAGCAGCGCCGCCTGCTCGGCCGTCGCGTCCATCGCCGCGAACGAGAACGTCTCGTTCGGCGTCACGTACAGGCGCAGCGACATGGCGTCGCCCTCGTCGAACGCGTTGCGGAACGCAGGCGCGTTCTCCGTCGCTGTTGGCTGAGCCTGCGCCTGAGCCTGCGTGGGGTCCATGAGACCGTCGAGCGAGGAGGAAGCAGCGGAAGGAGAAGACGAAGAGGAGGACGGCGTCGTCACAGGCGTCTGGCGACCAGAGAGCGACCCCGTGAAGCTCTGGAACGCGTACCACATAAGCACGAAGCGCAGGTACGGCGCCATGCGGTCCAGAAGCCCCGCAGGCTGCGCGTTCTCCGCAGCAGCAGCGTCTCCCGGCATGAGAGAGAGAGAGAGAGAGAGAGAGAGAGAACGAGAGAGAGCGGAGCTCTTGGGGAAAATGGAGATGATGATGATGGAGGGAAGGAAGGTCGTCACAGTCAAACGGACGGAAGAGGGAGCGAGCAGCTACGCACAGCGATTGGCTGAAATTAGTTTTCATGAATATTGAGAATCAAATGTCTAAAATCGAGGAGGTCAGCACATGCTAGACGCACTCGTGCATGGACAGAAGGAAGGAAGGATGGCAAACAGGTCGTTGGTGTTCCATTTCGCGTGTTTCGTTTCGTTTTGTGTTGTTTTTTCTTCGTTTTGATGGCGCCCCACCGACCCCACCCACATCCAAGAGACAACGGCACGCACACGGGCGGCGGGCGACACGCTAACTTAAATCCACACACCATCGTCGTCTTCGTCCTCGTCCTCCTGGCCTGGCGCGACCGAGCCGTCCGAGTCCGAGTCCGACTCGGCGTCCGGATGCAGGCGGTCGACGGTCGACATGCGCTCCTCCGCTTGGCTCGTGAGCTTCTTGAAGAGATTGATCTGCTCGTCGCTCAAAAACAGATCGTCGCTGCCGAGGTCTTCGCCCGCGTCGTCGCCAGACATCATGATCGACATGCGCGCGCGCTCAATCACGCTGTGCGCCTCGTCCAGCTGCTTAGCGAGCGCCATGTTACGGTCCTCCACCTCCCGCAGCACGTCCGCCTCGGTGTCGCTCATCTCCACCTGATCATCGGCTTCGTCGTCCGAGTTCACGTCATCGTAGTCGTTGCCGCGCGGCTTCTCGGGCGACGCAGGCGCAGACGTCGGCGTGATCGCCTTGGTCTCGGTCTCTTCGGGCACGACGACCGCCGGTGCTGCGTCGTCCGACGGCGAGCTCGAGACTGGCGGGGCGTCCAACGTGACCGCTCGCTTGAGACTGACAGGCGGCACAGCAATGTCGCTCGATGACGCCGACTTCGAGGAACCGTCGAAGCTATTACTGCCGTTGCCGTTGCGCTTCGATCGACCGAACTCGGTGTCGGTGCCGTCGAGCAGATTGCGCATCGAGGAGAAAGGAGACGCGCCCTGCTCCGCCTTGGCTTCCGCCAGCGTTCGCGCACGCTGCGCGCTGAGCTTCTTCGCCAGCGCCAGGTTGCCTTCAGCGCGTGCACGTTCCTCCTCCTCCAGCAGCGCCTGCGCGAGCTCCTCCAAGCCGCGTCGCTCACGGCGAGTGCGATCAGCTGGATTCATGCTCGACGTTCGCTCGATCGACCGCATCGAGCCCGTTCGGGTCAGTTCCTTGATCTCCAAGAGCTTTTGCTCGGCCTCTTTTCGGGCATTACGTTCTTCCTCTTCGCGATCGATAGCAGAGGCGGACATCCTAGACAGTCGAGAAGTGGATGACGAGACGCTTTCCGACTTGGTCAGCGCTGGTGCCGGCGGTGTCGCGGGTGGAGTAGCAGCAACAGGAGCTGGCGGAGGTGTCGCGACCTCTGCAGGCGGCGACGGTGGCGCCTCCTCGGGAATCGACTCGGTGCCGTTTGTCGTGCTGAGGAAGTTGTCCCAACAGTCCTTGCAGTAATACTGTCCGTCGTCGTCGAGATCCAGCTTGGACTCCTTCTCCGTCGCACCGCACTCCGCACAATACTTGGCTGTCGGGACGACGACAGGGATGTTCATGACATTCTGGAGGTCGTCCATCAAGTCTTGTCGGTACTTCTCCTGGTCCTCAATCTTCATCGGGACAATGTCAGCTTCGCTGTATGAGTCGCGCTTGAAGCCTGCAATGACACCAGAGAGCTCTGCAATCACGTTGTTCTGCTTGCCGATAATATCCTCCGACTTGTTGCGGATCGCCGGTGCAAGCACTGCGTCGCGCTTCTGATGTTCGAGAAGCTGCTCGTACTTCTTGGCCTGGTTCTTCACCTTCTCGAGCGCCTCCTGCAACACACGAGCCTCCTGCTCTGCACGAAGAAGCGCCTCCTTCGGCGGAACACCATTCCGCGCCTTGTCGTTCTTCGCCGTGATACAGTTCTTCGCCTCGACGCGCAGCAAATGCGCCTCGTGTGTGCCTTCTTGGATCTGGAGAATCGGCAGTCCTGCAAAGCGCGCATACTCGAGCTCAATGCCGAGTGACGCGGCGACCAGCTCTCGCGCGAGCTCCAACGGGATGCGCTTCTTCTTTTTGCGCTCGCCGCTGTGATCACGCGACGACGGCGCTCGGCCCGTGTCGTAGATCGGGACGTGGCCACTTCGGGCTTTCTGCACTTCTCTCGTGGTGCTCGGATTGGATCGCGTGGACGCGATAGACATCATAGACACCCGGCGGTCGCGGCCAGGTCGGAATCGTAAGACTGCAGGCTTCTGCGAGTGCTTGAGCATGCGCAGCGTGTCGTGGTACGACTGTCCCTCCACGAGCACGCCATTGACCGAGACGAGCTCGTCGCCCACGTTGGCGTTCTGCAGCCCGCTGGCGGTGCCCTTGCCCGTGAGCTTGCTGAGCACGGGGATGTCGCGGTGGCCGGGCTTGAGCTTGAGTCCCAAGTCGCCTTCTCGCCACACAATGTCGTACGCGCCAAGGTCGTGCGGGATGCTCGACGCCATCGAGGAGGAGGAATGCGACGACGACACGCCCGAGAGCGACGACGACGTCCCCGGCAGCGTCATGGAGGTCGACGTGCCGCCGTTGTGCAGCATCGTGTGCTCGCGCGAGGAGCGCTGGCGCGAGATGCGGCGGTTCATGCGCTTGAACTTGAGCACCGCGGGCTTGCGGATCGTCTTGAGCAGCGAGATCGTGCTGCGGAAGCCCAGCGACTTGGTCTCCTGGCCGTTCACGGCGACGAGCACGTCGCCCACGGCCGCGCGGTCCATGCCGGTGCCCGCGCCCTTGCCCGTGATCTTGCGGATGCACGGCACGTGCACGTCGTCGTCGTCGGGGCGCAGGATCATGCCGAGCGGGCCCTCCATCCACACGACCGTGTACTGCTCGTGGCGCCCTCGCGTGGACGCGCCCGCCAGCGAGGACGACGCGGTGGACGCGGAGGACGCCGTGGACGCGAGCTGCGCGCTGGCGCCGGCCGACGTGCGCGCCATGGAGCGCATGGAGCGCTGCGGCGTGAGCTGCCTCGGCACACGGAAGCGCAGCGTCGCGGGCCGCGGGATCTTCTGCAGCAGGTCCACCACGTGGTCGTAGCCCTGGCGCGCCGTGTCCACGCCGTTGATGCTCACGAGCATGTCGCCGACCGCCACCTTGGCGAGCGCGGCCGCCGAGTCCTGCCGCGTGATGCGGCCGACCACGGGCGGCATGTCCTCGCCGAGGTCTGGCCGCAGCGTGAGCCCCAATGGGCCGTCGCCCCAGAGCACCTCATACTCCATATCTGTCTCTCTGTCTGTCTGTCTGTCAGTTCATGGCAGCCACCGCGGCATGAGCGTTGCGTCGCCCACATACATCCACTCAGTGTGGACGGAAGCAAGCACGGAATGGACGTACGTGTCGTTGGGTTCGCTTCCCTTTCCCTGGGTGTCCGGTCCGGAAACGAGGCGGCTTGTGGATGTGGATGTCGGTTGTCTTGCTTGTCGATCGCAGCGTCCACGTTGAGGACGCGCTCCCAACGTTTTTCCAACGTTGTTGGGGTTCACTTCGCTGCGGCCGCCTTCCACAAGAGAGAGAGAGAGAGGAGAGAGAGAGAGAGAGAGAGCGGTGAGAGAAAGCAGCGTGGACGGCGCGGACGGCGGGAATTCACCTCACCAGAGTGATGTTCCACCTCGAGGTTTTGGGGCCTGATTCAAGGTTATATCGTTGGTTGACCAGCAGGTAAAGAAGCAGACGAAGAACAAATGAGGGAGAGAGAGAGATGGAGCGATCGATCGATCGATGAAGAGGCTGAGGCTGATGCTGCTCGCTCGTGACAATGATGGACCGAGTCTGACCGACGCCCCGTGTCAATCAACGACTCAGTCTGTCAGTCGGGAAGAGACTCGCTTCCCTGATTGATGCCCCTGCTTGCTTCACGCTCTCTTTGTGTTTCCCTCGTAGTCACTCGAGCGAGGGGTTATCAGGTCCGTCGCCTGTGGACCTGCGATACTGCATCCACCTATCTGATAGTACGGGGCATCCGGTACCGCGGGCGTGTGCCCCAGCTTCCTCCACGTCACGCGTTGACCTCCTCGCCTCCTGCATCATCCAGCGAGAAGACTCTCTCTCTCTCTCTGTCTCTCTGTCTCTATCTCTCTCTGTAAGCAAGCGTCATCTCCGATGCGACGCTATCTGTCTCTGTCCTCTGCGCTGCTGCTGCTGTCTGCAGCAGCGCTGCTCTCCGTCTCTCTCGTCGACGCCACGCGCATCGATGAGCTCTCGTTCCGCCCGCCGTTCGAGCGCGTCGACAAGGACGGCCGCCGCATCGTGAACGACACGTGGGTCTACGGCGGCAGCACCGAGGCCAAGAAGACCTTTGTGCGCCTCACGACCGACCGCCAGAGCAAGCGCGGCTTCCTCTGGCAGCGCGAACCGCTCGACCGCGACGTGTTCTCGGCGATCCTGACGTTCCGCATCTCGGGCAACGGCAAGCGCTGGTTCGGCGACGGCATCGGACTGTGGCTCACGACCGAACGCAGCTTCCGTCAGGGCCCGAACCACGGCTTCACGGACCGCTTCACGGGCGTTGGCGTGGTCGTCGACACATTTAACAACCCCGAGCACAAGGGCGGCCACAAGGACGTCAGCATCCAGGTCAACGACGGCTCCAAGACCATCGACGACCTCACGGCGGAGACGCGCATCGGCTGTGACGCCGCTGTGCGCTACCATGAGCAGAGCGCGTCCTTCGATCCGGTGCACAGCATGTCGCGCGTCAAGGTCAAGGTCGAGCGCAACCGCCTTGCGGTCGAGGTGGACGCGGCCAACAATGGACGCTGGGTCGCGTGCCACGAGCTCACGCTGCCGTTCGCGGCCGACTGGCTGCGCTCCGCGACGATCGGCATCACGGGCGCGACCGGCGCGCTCGCCGACAACCACGACGTCATCCGCTTCGACGCGTTCACGGACTTCTCGGACAGCGCGGCGAGCGCCGTGGACGCGGACGTGATCCTGCACTCGGTGTCCAAGGACTACAAGAAGTGGCTCGACTCGCCCAACTGTGGCGTCGACTGCATGATCGCCGTGCTGCAGAAGGAGCTGTCCAACTTCCGCATCGAGGCCGAGCACCGCTTCACGGACCTCAAGGAGAAGACGGACAACAACGTCGCCAAGCTCAAGAACCAGGAGAAGGACAATGAGCGCCGCGTCGAGGAGATCGAAGAGAAGATTGGCACGATGATCGACGCGTCGGTACACGCGACCAGGGAGAACATTGGCGCCGAGGTCAACTACAAGATCCAGAAGGAGATCGCGGAGGGCTCGGGCCTCACGGGCGGCTGGAAGATGCCGTTCTTCCTGCTCGCCTCGGTGCTCGGCGCCGGCGGCTTCTTCGTCTACCGCAAGTACCAGGCGCTCATGAAGTCGCATTTGCTTTAACGTTAGTCGCTTGGAAGAGCTCCTCCTCAGGAAGAATGATTTCTTGACCCCATAATTACGTCGATAGACACCTGGGCGCGTGCCTCAATGCGTGGGAAACCGCTCATCTGATCCGAGACAGGACCGAATGTAGACCAGCTGACCGATATTACAGAAATAGACTGTCGGTCATTAGACTGAGTGACCACGTGTCCGTCGGTCTTGCATTCCGCGAAGCACAGGATAGACACCGACCGCTCAGCTGTGGACCGCCGTCCCCAACGCAGGTCTAACCCGTCCACCGTCATCGCGTCACTCGAGACTCGAAGAGCTCATTCGTAGCCACTCGCATTCATCGTCATGTGGCGTCTCCCTCGCTTCGAGAGCGCGCTGCTGCTGCTGCTGCCCGTACTGCTGCTGCTGACGGCGCTGCACGCGCAGGCGGAGCGCGTGCCGTACCTGACGTTCGCCGACAAGTTTGACAAGGTGGACAACACGGGCAAGCGCATCATCAGCGAGGACTTTGTGTACGGCGGCACGACCGAGGTCAAGCGCAACTTTATCCGCCTGACGCCGGACCGCCAGAGCAAGCGCGGCTACATCTGGAGCCGCCGGCAGATCGACAAGGACGAGCTCGAGCTCGTGCTGTCGTACCGCATCCACGGCCAGGGCCGCAAGTGGTTTGGTGACGGTCTGGCGCTCTGGCTGACGCACGAGAAGCAGCACCAGAACGGCGACAACCACGGCTTCCTCGACAAGTTCTACGGTGTCGGCATCGTGCTTGACACGTTCAACAACGTGGAGCACCGCGGCGGCCACAAGGACGTGACGCTGCAGATCAACGATGGCCGCAAGACGCTCGACGATCTCAACGACGAGACCAAGATCGGATGCGACGCTGCGTTCCGATACCACGCGGCGAGCGCGTCGTTTGACCCCGTGTACAGCGCGTCGCGCATCCGCGTGCGCGTGGAGCGCACCAAGATCACGGTCCACGTGGACCCGCGGTCGGAGGGCAAGTGGACGGCGTGTTACGAAGGCGAGCTGCCGTTCTCGCCGGACTGGCTGCGCCGCGCGACCGTCGGTCTCACGGCGTCGACCGGTTCGCTGGCGGACAACCACGACGTGCTCAAGCTCATGGCGTTCGACAACATCGATGACTACGGCATCTCGCACGCCGACTCGGAGGTCTGGACGCACAACTACTCGAAGGAGTTCGACAAGCTCATGGACAGCGCGATCTGCGACCAGAACTGCAAGATCACGATCCTGCAGAAGTTTATCGACAACTTCCACATCGAGTCGGAGCACTGGTTTGAGCAGCTCAAGGAGTCGACGCAGAACACGGTTGCCAAGCTCAAGGAGCGCGAGCGCTTCAACAGCCAGCGTATCAAGGTGCTCACGGACCGCATGAACGAGTTGCTCGAGAACAAGCTCAACACCAAGTTCGCCGACGTCAAGAGCTCCCTGGAACAGAAGATCGCCACGAGCGTCGAGAGCGAGCTCGTCGTGTCGTCCTCGGGCTGGCGCTTGCCGTTTTTCTTCCTCGTTGTGGCGCTTGCTGGTGCATTCGGGCTGGCGTACCAGAAGTACCAGAAGCTCGTCAAGAGCCATTTGCTGTAAGCAGGAGAGAGTAAAGGACGCAGTGGGGAGCGTCTCGAAAGAGAGAGAGGCTCCTCGCGCAGAGAAAAACAAAAACAGAGATAAAGCAAGGAACAGAGATGGATGAATGAATGGAGACGTGGTGACAATGCGTTCCTCATTCTGTGTGCATTGACCATTGACCGCCAGACTAGATCGGATCAGAGGTGCTGGCTTCAAGCTGAGTCACTCGATCTGAGTCTGATATCGCATTTTTTGATTGGGGAGAAAATCGTGTTTAGTTAACATCCAACTTAACCTCCAATAGTCGATGAAAGTTCCATGAAGGTTGGCGGATGTTAAGTTTGGTCTTATTTGATTTGAGAAGCGCTCACTTCGGCTGGAGACGACTGTCGCGAGGGCTCTGTAAAAGAGCAACAACCCCAAAGATCGATCCGTTGTCGCCGTCCGTCGCGGACAACGAACTGGACTTTGCACGTGGGAGCATAGCACAAAGAGCAAAGAGCAGAACGCAAAGAGCCAACTATTGTTCTGGAGGCACCATGGGCAAGGCCGTCAAGTTCAGCGGCTTCCTCATGCTCTCGGCGCTCCTCGCGCTCGCGTACATGCACCGCGACGCGCTCAAGACGCAGCTGCAGCTCCACGAGACCACGCGCGTGCTGTCTGCCGGCGGTCCGGACGCCCCCATCAAGAGCGTCACGCTCTACAAGAACGGCTTCTCCACGGGCGGCGTCGAGATGCAGATCAGCGCCGACCTGCTGCAGCACAAGAACGGCCAGGAGCTCGCCGAGTACTTCTCGCAGTTCATCGACGTCGAGACCGTCCGCTCGACCGACGACGCGTCGACCACCACGGCGCTCGCAGACCGCGTCTTCAACGGTAACGGCAGTCTGCTGCACTCGTACGCAGATATCCGCAGCGGCGACCGCCTGTACCTCGTGGCGCCGGGACTGCTGTTCGTGTGGCCGTTTGTCGCGCTCGGTCACCGCGCGTACGTGACGCCGCAGAACAGCCCGACGGGCAAGGCCGTGATCATCGAGTCGTTCACCGAGTCGCCGCGCACGTTCCACCTGCACAACTTCTTCACGTACGAGGAAGCCGATCGATTGATTGAGCGCATCCTGGAGATCGACGACGAGAACAACAAGCTGCAGCAGTCGTCCGTGGGCCACGAGAGCGACCGCAAGGTCAAGTCGCCGCATCGCACGAGCGAAAACGCGTTTGACATGGTCTCGGACACGGCCATCGAGATCCGCAAGCGCGTGTTCGAGGTGCTCGCGCTTGGCGACTACCAGGAAGATATGTGCGACGGTCTGCAGCTGCTGCGCTACAAGCAGAAGCAGGCGTACATCGCCCACACGGACTACTTTGACAAGCACACGACGGACGAGTGGAACTGGGATCCGTCGACTGGCGGCTCGAACCGCTTCGCGACGGTGTTTATGTATCTGTCCAACGTCACCCGCGGCGGCCAGACCGTTTTCCCGCTCGCAGACATGCCCGAGGGTATTCCTGACAGCTACAACCACCCAGAGGACGCCAAGACGTATCAGCAGACTGGCCTCGAGCTCTTCGACACCAGTAGCTGGGAGTTTGACATGGTGAAGAAGTGCTCGACCAAGCTCGCGTCGTACCCGCGCAAGGCGCACGCTATCCTCTTCTACAGCCAGAAGCCCAACGGCGAGCTTGACCCGATGTCACTGCACGGCGGCTGCCCCGTTCTCGACGGCACCAAGTGGGGCGCGAACCTCTGGGTCTGGAACAAGCGTCGCTTTGGGCTGGACGACCACGGCACCCAGTCGCGCAAGTTCAACGTCGTGTTCCAGAACCCGTCGGAGAAGCCTGTTGATCTTTACTGGTCGAGTACCAAGATGACGACGATCGAGCCGCGTGGACGCACGCTGTACACGACCTACAAGGGCCACAAGTGGACGGTCAAGGATGGGGATCGCGTGCTCGTCGAGTTTGAAGGAACGCCGGAGGACGGCGAGACCCAGACGGTGTTTGTGCCTCTCGACGCCTTCTCCAGCGAGGAAGCAACTGGCAGTAGCGAGGAAGTCGTGAAGAAGGAAGAGCTGTAAGCACAAGCAGAGGCTGGGAAGGGCCACTGTGGTTGTGCTTCTAGAAAGGAACGAACTCGACTCTGTGGAGATCCAATGTCAGTGTGTATAACGTGAGTCAAACCATCATCGATATGAAACAAATGGCGATCACGTAGTCTTGCGTTTCTTGGCGAACACTCGTGTCAACAACCCGTCGTCGTCTCGGCCTGCGGTCTTGAGCGTCTCAATATCCTTGCTGTTGGCTGGCGCCTTCTGCATGAAGGTGCGACGCACAGATGACTCCTCAGCTCCCTTGCTCGTCGCCGACTTGCGCTCTTCCATCTTTTGGAACTGTTTAGACTGTTCCACGCGCTCGAGGTACGCGTCATTCTCCTTCTTTGCCTGCGCGATCTCCATACGCAGCTTCTGTTCTCGAATCCGGTTCTCGTATGCTGCATGGAACAAAACACGATTCTTTTAGTCATCTGCATACGGTCTAAATTTCAGCGCAGAGCAAAACGCACCGATCTTCTCCGTGAGATGGTCCCACTTGAAGCCCTTCAGATACTTGAGATTCCACATATCATCGTGATAGTAATCGCGCTTGCGGCCTCCGATCTGCTTGGTGTTGAGCATCGCAGCGACCGACTTGGCCACTTTCTTGTCCTCAAACTCAATCCAACCCTCCGTATACTTGGTCTTGCGGTTGCCACCTGCAGCCACGCGGCGCTTCTGCTGCGCTTTGTCCTCTGGGACGAGATACACGCGGTTGATCGCGCCATATTGACCCAGCAAGTGCTTGAGTTTCTCAGGCTTCATGAACGGTGGCACTCGACTGATGTACACGACGCCACGCTTTGCAGCGCGCTCACGGTACTCCTCCAACTTCTTGGTCGAGAGCACTGCATCCTTCTTGCGCTTGCGCGACGTCTTGTCTTGAACCGACGCGGTCTCAGTCGGCACGGGGTTGCTCTCGATGTCACTCATCGTGGATGTGGGGACCCAACACCAAACGTCGTCTGATGCTGAATTTTCGTTGGTGGAGAGCTTGGAACGAATACTAGACCAAGCTAAGAAGACAATTGTCTGTGAAGTAACGTGTTCCTTTCTTGAAATTTATCGTTCAGATCAAACCTGATGCAAAAAATCAGGTTTGGTGCGGGACGATTGATGTGAGGCTGACAACCACGAGAATCCATGTTGATACCTCAATGGTTTTCTTAGCGGCCTCCATGACACAATATACGCTGTCTACTAAACATGTCTACTCTTCTTGATTGATCAGTGTTGGTTTTTGTTGGTGCTCAAAAACATAAATACTACGTGAGGATGTGTGGGTACGTGAAGCTCAGTGGCGACGCCATTTACGCCATCCACAGGCCCGCTGCCTGAGAGAATTCTTCCGGAAGTGCGCTCAGTTCGTCCATAGCGACGTCGAACAGCGAATTGGTGCTCCACGTTTGGATGCTCTGCAGCGGATCAAAGTCCGTGAACAGCTCCGCCATCAGCGCGTTTTCGAGGCGCTCGACGTCCAGTGTTGGGAAGAGCTCACCGCCCTTGATGGGAGAAGACGATGCTGTGACTGCCGACGCTCCGGTGGTGTCGCACTCCTCCTCGCCAGATCGTGGAGATTCGACGACTGTAATCGACACTGGGGTCGGTGTCTCCACCACTTTCTTTGGCGCAAGCATCACATGGGAATTGTTTGGAGTATCTGGCTTGTGTTTCTTGATCGGTCGAACCTCTTCAGCGGCTTCTTCTTCACCCGCTCGCTCGTGAACAACGACAGTGGTGATGATGGGTCTTGAGGCTGATGTGGTCTTGGGCGTCGCCTTGCTGGCTCGCGCGGGCTTCTTGCTCGTGGCTCTCAGTCCACGCTGCCGGCGCTCAAACTTCTGTCGATACTTCTGTGCGTGCGTCATTGTTTGCCGCGAGTTCTTCGTGCCGACATGCTCGGCGATCGCCTCCCACGGACCTGACGGATATAGCTGCAGCGCCTCAAGGAAGCGCTCGTGTTCCTCAGACGTCCAAGCCTGTCCCTTGGTTTGCGCCGCGATGGCTTCTCGCTCTGCCTTGGCCTCGCGCGTCGAGTCCTTGATGCAGTTAGACCGCTTCCGCGAGTTTACGCGCACGGTCGGCGCTGCCTGTAGCAGCTCGTGCTGCACGCGCTTGGAGATGGTCATGCTGGCGATGCACGCGGAGATCGAGAATCGAGAAGTGGCGGCGCGTGTGCCTGGTCTCGTGGTGTCCAAAGGCAGCGCGTCACACATGACCATCACTCATGGTCCCTGAGTTGAGCCAAAATGCGTGAGTGATGATGATCCGATCCACTTTCCGCCAATCAGAACGCGCCAATCGGGCAGCCACATGGTCCAAGTGGCACCCATCGGGAGTGTTGGTGTTGGGCATCCAGAGTCCAGAACTCTTCCGTGTGGTGGGGATCATGTCCATTCATTTCTACCTCAATGGAGCTCTCCAGAGCACGAGGTTGATCTGGCGATCGGAGCGAGCTGGACTGCAGCAGAGGCAGCGTCGTCGTTGCTGGACGAGAACACGATCTGCTCGAGGACCGCCAGCGTCTCTCCGTCGGCAAACGCGATGGTGTCGGCCTCCCACGCGAGATCCACGTCCTCTACGCTCGGTGGATCGACGTCCTTGTCCTTGTCGCAGTCAGGCAACTCTGTTTGCTGCTGTTGAGAACTGGTGGTCGTCATCGTCGACGTTGCTGCGATGAGAACCGTCGGGGCGACAAGGTGCTCCACAGGTTTCTTGCGCTCTCGGCTGCGCAGTCCGCGCTGCCTGCGGTCAAACTTCTCGCGGCATTTCTGTGCATGCGTCATCGCTTGTCGAGCCGTCTTGGTCCCGACATAGTCGGCGATCGCTTTCCACGGTCCACTTGGAAAGAAATCGAGCGCTTCGAGAAAACGCTGGTGTTCCGCCACCGTCCACGCCTTGCCCTTGTTCTTGGTCGCCACGGCGTCTCGCTGCGCCTTCGAGAGTTTAACAGGAGAGATCTTGCCCGCGTCTTCCTCTGGGCGCCACCAGCGACCTGCACGCCGGATTCTCACCGACAGTCGGCGATCGGGCGTCGCCTGCGCCAACTCCGATTGCACTCGTCTCGAGATGGCCATCGCACTTGAGATATGACGAAGGTCGCAGCAGAGTAGCACACGAGCAGCAGCGCCCCGCCGTGGGGCGCTGCTGCTGCGGTGGGGCCCCCACCTGCCCTACAGGCTTGCACACCCAATGCCGTCATGGGACAATCATCCATCCACTTGAGGCGTTCGCGAACGAACGGGCATCACATGCTGACGCACGTCGATCAGTGTTGAAGAGATGCACCACGTGCCGGTGACGACCAGAGAATGAAGGTTCAACGCTTGCGTGAAGCAGCCGGATGCCGCCATCACGCATCATGTTGACGTTCACGTGACGTTCCTCACGCTCTTGCTCGCTCGACGCGTGGCCTGAATGAGTCATTACGTCTGCGCATTGCAGACCCCAATGGAGGCAACCAAAGGCTCAGGCTCTCTGAGATACGTGTAGGATCGACGAAACGCTAAACAGTCAGACATGGCGCTGATTAGACGTGTCGCCGATTTCGCCACGAGGCCAAAGTCCATGGGCCGCCGAGTCGGCGCCGACTGCACACCACACACCGCACGCCGCTGGGCAGCGTCGCTGGCGCGTGCCAACCAAAGCGCCCGTGTCTCTGTAGACGAGCGCGCAACGCCACACCTGCCAAGTCGCCAGCGTCAACAAGTCACGTGGGCGTTTGCGCACATTGAAGTCACACGCGGCTCCTTACAGTTAGCCAGGATGGATGATGGCACACGGCGGCGCAGCACCACCTGCGCCATCATCAAACTGTCCGAAAGTGAGTTGTCAGATTCGATGCGACAGTGATGGTCTAAACGTCGATGTTCCATCCCCTCGTTTTTTCCTTCTGCGCATCTTGATGACCGACGTGAGCGACCGTTTTGCGCACACGGTTGAGCCATCTTGTGATTACAGATGGCTGCATTCCGGACGGACCAATCAGCACGGTGCTCAGATCATCCAGCGGCTGAGGAACGGAGACGAGTCACGAGCTGGACTCTTCTCTGAACTCACCGATTGCCAGCGGCGGTGCTTCAGCCAGGTGTTGACCACGCAGTCGCGGGGATTGGCAATCGGTTCAGACGCTCTCTGGCGTGTTCTCAGGGCGGCTGGGCGAGAACCACCCAGCCACGGTGGGCTTCGTCATCCCATCTCAAACCCACCCACGCACACTCAGCACGAACATTAGAATTGCACAGCAATTTGCTGTGCAGCGCAGCGCGGTGCAGTGCAATGTGATGATCACGCTTCCGCCAACACGCTCTGCTCCTCTACCCTGTGTGGGGAAAATGACAAAAGAGGGGACAATATCCAATAAATCGCCAAAAGAGGACTTTATCCGACAAAAGAGGGGACAATATCCAGTGCCTCAGATAAGGCGAAGTGAGGTACTATATTTGGATGCTTCTCGCCAATCAACATGGCGTGCTCAACCGCCGTCTTGCCACTCACTTCACTTTCATCCACATCGACATCTTCTTCTGCGACGACAGTCATCCGTGCAGCAGCGTTAGTCGTTGACCCAGTAGTGATGGAGGATTCACCAACACACTCCCTTCTCAACCGAATCTTCCTTGCACGAACGTGTTGCAAGGCAACCACGCTGTGAAGTGTCATAAGAACAAGAGTGGTGGCACCAGTGTCGTGTACATCTGCAGCAACAAAGGGTGTGACTATGAAGTGAAGCTTACACGCATACGAGCGAGAAACAGGGGAGGCTACGTTCAACTGGATGAGTTCATGAGAGGTGCGTGTGATCGGCGAGTAGACTTGGCAGCCAAGTCGTGCGCGTGCGGCGACTATGACCAGATGGGCATTCCTTATCGCAATATCATCGCGACACTCCACAGTGTAGATCGCTTTAGCGAGCTCATTAGCTTCTTCGACCCGTGTTATTTGGTCAGCACATCAGCGCGAGTATTCGGGTCGACACCAGCGGTTGAGCTTCCTCTTGACGAGCATCTCGTTGAGCGCGACCTTCTGCCTCCTCTACACGTCCCCAGAAGAGGACGGACGACCACTGTCCGGATTCTAAGTCAAGGGGAAATCTCACGCAGGTAGTGGATGCGGCTTTGTGGTTCGCATTTGGGGTGTTGTAGGTGTGGACGAGGTCCGCTAAAGGAAAAATGGAAAACAAATTGGATGTCGCCCCCAATACTGTGGGCCCCAGCGACCGAGGACTACCAGACTATGCAGGCGGTGTGGGAGCAACTCGTTCTGGAAACGTTTGTCGTCATCCTTGCCTGGCGACGAGCGACGGACGACCCCGATCGCCAGTGGAGCGCTCGTCAGGCGCTCGCCTTCCACGCTGCCAGCTGCCAGCAAGCCATGCTCACGCTCTCCCATAGGCTCTCGGCTCTCGGCTCTCCTCCCAAGCCCCTCCCCAGCTTCAGCGCTCGTCACCGACGTGCGCACCATCCTCCAGGCGGACGCCCCGCCTTCCGTTCCACTGCTCTGGGGCAAGCCTCGTCCGCTACGACATAGCCTCAGCCGAGGCTACAGTCGTCTGGAGTGCGGCTATGAGTCTCTCGAACACATCCACAACCAACAACCGCGCGGAGTACTTCGGCCTGTTCACTGGTCTGAAAGAAGCGCTGTCGCGAAACCTCCGTGGCCTTCACGTGGTTGGAGACAGCGCGCTCATTATCAACCAGCTCCGTCGCAATCGCCCACCCCGGAACAGACGGCTGCTAGCCCTCTATCGTCTCGCCCGCCAAGCGGCTGACCAACTCAACGTCGCTCGTTGGTTTCTTCACCCACGCGCGTAGAACAAGATGACTGACACCTCAGCCAATCTTGCGATGGACACTGCCGCCAGCTCCGAAGTCCACCACCCGACCACGCGCGCTGGTCACGTCGTCATCGGCCCCTACCTCCGCAACGACCTAGATCCCTGGCTCGTCGTTACCGCGGCCGGCCAGGTTGAGACATAAGCAGAGTAGCCTACTCTCCACCAGCTATAAGGCACGCCCGTCGAGCCTAATAGACTTCAACTTCATGTCATGTCCCTAGCAGGAGATGGTGGCCAGGAGACTCACAAATTCAGTGCACACTTTGCCCGAGTCAGACAGAATCAGACAATTGACAAAAGAGGATCAGTCTGATAACGTTTTCCCTCTTTTGGCGATTTATTGGATATTGTCCCCGCTTTTGTCATTTTCCCACCCTGTGTGAGTACGTCGCTGGCTGCGTGACTCGCAGCGGCTCGAGGTGAGACAATTCGCAGCGTGATCTACGCAAATTCGCCCAATAATCCGAGCAAGAGAAAATCGCTGGAGCAACGCGGATCAATCTATCGGTTTTCCTTCCTTTTTGACAGACTATCCATGCGATTAAAAAAATGTGCGACCCAAGCCGGCAAATGTGCAGACAATTTTTGCGCCGTGCACAACACCGTCACACACACAAGCGCTCGCTGCATACAGGTACATACAATATCACGCATCGTTCAGGCAGCGCGTTGTGGTCAGCTCGCCCTCTGGTCGGGCGACGAGGATGGATGACTTGGCTTGTTGTACACTTTTAGTCCCATCTCCCGAAACTTTGGCCGCGGATGGCGACCGACCGCCGACCGCACAGCGTGTCATCCTGTTCTGACGGCACGGCAGCAGCTGGTCGCAGTCGCACAAGAAGACCAGCGCCTGCTCCTCCCTCCTCGTGGTTGTTGCTGTTGTTGCTGTGCTGGCCACACCTCGTGGGGTCACCCGACTCGGGTGCCACAGGCCACGGGCACCAGACAAGCCAAAGCAGCCAACCCCACTCTGTGTTTCAGTCCAGAGACACCTGCGCCCGTCTCGTCTTGTTGCCATCGCACTGGTTCTTATCCCTCAGCTGAGGACAATGCAAGGGAAACATGGAACAAACAACCAAACAAACCAAGCCCACGACCAGAATGAATGCGCGTGCGTATGTGTGTGTGTGTGTGTGTGTGTTTGCCACCGGAGAATTTCCTTTCTTCTTCTTCTTCTCTCTCCAGGCGTGTTTCGCAACCACCTCCTGGCGCCTCATGATTGATCAATTCGTGTGTGCGTTTCTTTCTTCTTGACGGCAACTCACTCTCGAGTCACGACCCCCGAGCGTCTGCACGACGCACGCAAACGTCTCTCCTCTGCGCCCGTCCGTCCGTCCGTCCGTCCACTCGGTCCCTCGCGTGACTCGGATGGCTGGGGCGCCGAGAGACAGAGCGATGACGTCGATGCACAGAGCCTCTTGAACATCGATCATCGATCGATCGCAGCGTGTTCCAACCGGCGCCGTTCTTCCCTCCTTACTTCTCCTTCTGCGTCGCATCGGCGGTCGGTGGGTGGGTGGGTGACTCACTCACTTCTCGCCCCCGTCAGTTGAAGATTTGCGTCGCCGGCTCCATGGACGTCAAGCGCCGCCAACACCTCCAGCGCTTCGACAGTTCGCCACTGTCAGTCGCCGCCTGGCCAGCCTCAGAAGGATTCATCGACATGCTGCGAAGCTGCGAAATCCCGACGTCCCCTCTGAAACCCATGGCCACCGAGGGCCGCGGGCTTTGGACGTCCGAGGAGCACACCCATTTCGTGGAGGGCATCAAGATGTACCCGTCGGGGCCCTGGAAAGATATCGCGGCGCACGTCGGCACGCGCACGGCTCGACAGACCATGACACACGCGCAGAAATACCGCCAGAAGATCGCCAGACGTCTTCGCAATGCAAGACTGAACACCAAGCAACCGCTGCCGTTCAACTTGGACGCTTCGTGCCCGCAGTACAATGCGCTGCTGAGCAGCGAAGAACAGTTTAACGACTCCATCATGTCCACGACGCTCGCGATCGCTGCAGAGCGCGAGCTCGACATGTTTGAAGAGCTGCTGGGGACGTCCACGGGAGCCAACTTGAGCCCAATGCACAACGACTCGCTCGCCGACGCGTTCCAACCACTCACGCCAACGTCTCGACTGCGGTTTCAACACTCCGCAATGACCATGGACACAAGAAGCTGCGACATCTCCGACATGGACTTTGACGAATGCATCGACTTCTTAATCGCGAGGCTGCATGAAGAGCCGCTGCCGTGAGAGACCGGTGGGTGGTGACTCGTATTTATGCTTGAACCAGTATCATTACCGCAAGGCCCCACGTCAAAGCGACGACAGCAGACCGATAAAGCTCCATTCGATGCAAGATCGAATACACTGACAACGACATGAGACACACATACACGTTGCGCTCGTCGCGCGTTTCGACATGAGCGTCGGGATTATTAGTTGAATACAGGAACACGGAATAGCTGCAATGCTGTTGCAAGTGATTGTTTGTGGTGGAGGAGGAAGCAACATGGGCTCGAGCGTGACGCCACTGGGGCAACTGTTGAGGCGCTGCTGAACGGGATATTACACGTGTACACACACTGAACATCATACACATCCACTTCCTCTGGCTCCAAAGCTGAGCTGGTCGGTGATCGTAACTACTGAGAGAAAGAGAAACCAATCGAGCGCAATCACATGGAGCCCGAGTGTGTCAGTAAGCCAGCAGTCATGGCTCTCCTCTGGATTGCCAGGTTCATCGCGCTCGCACGGATGGATCATCCCAAGTGCATCCTAATGGCGTTGGCGCTGAGACCAGTCGCTGTATCGTTCCGCCCGTGACTCTAGCACTGGAAAAGTTGTCATGCGCAATCATGCATCGGCTCACGATGTGTCCAAACAGTGATATTGACGTCTCGACGGAGTCGGCCCCTTCGAATCGAACTGAGACGACTTCTGTGGCTTCTTCAAGCGAACGCCACGTGTGCATCGCGTGCATTAAGCTCAGGTTGCTTCACTTCAATCGGTCGAGGTTTTTTTTCCAGCAGATTTCCACCGAGACTGGTGTGTCGTGTCAACAGAAGATGTGTTGACGCAGCAACACAGATTTGGTACAATGTACCGGTTCGATAAAAAACGATTTCACGCACACGAAGTCACGCACACTTGATGCGAAAAAGTGATGAAACGGCATTCATCTGTGGAAAAGTCGCGCATTGAAGCAATCGCTGCTGCTTCCGCGTTAGGCCGTCTCTTTTGTGACAGCGTTCCCATCAAGCGGTGGAGCGAGTGAAACGGCGAAACGTTGAGCAGTTGCTCGGTCTCTGGGTCGAAACCGTTGGTTTTCACATGTGAGTTGGTCTGAAAAGGGGTTTTTGCGCAACCTCAAAAAAGCAACGCAAAGACTGACTTTCGGTCAAGGCGAAGCTTCCGCTGCTCCGCACGGAAACTTCGCTCGGCATTCCGGGTCCCAGACGGTCTGCGGACGACGATGACGTACCCCGCCGGATGCAGCAAAGAAATGAGGCGACCACCACCTTCGCCTTCGCTCTTCAATGCTTGGCCTTGCCGCAGAGCCCAGCCAGTCTCTGCCTCAGCCGACCGCGAGAACATCTCATGTTTCGCGTGTTCGCGAGAAGGGAAAATCATTTTCCGCCACGTTGCGGCGCGTTGTGTTGCGGGCGTGGACCGTCGACAGTGGCGATGTCGAAGTCTAAACGCGCCCACTGTCGCTGTCGTGTGCGTGGAGCGTTTCTCGCAAAGGGGTGCGGTTGAGGAGTCGAGATGATTCCCGCCGATTGTGATTGGCTCGGGAAACGCGAGAGTGTTGACTCGGTCCTGACTCCTGAGCCAAGTCAGCAGCAGAATTCGAAAGTTTCCTCCGCAATCGCTCGCTTCTGCAATGACACGAGCTGGCGCTCGAGCCTCGAGCCTCGAGCCTCGCGCCGACAGCCCCAGCGCAGCTGACCGTCTGAACGAACAGCGTCGTGCGCCAGATTTCAATTTTTGCGTCGTTCTCGACACTGCTCCCAAGCTCACACAAGAGGAACACAACACACTTTCGTTCTCGCTCTCTCTCTCGCTTTCTCGCATTCTTGCTCCCAATAGCATCGCGGTTAGACCCTTATGACAGAGAGCAGCGTCACCAAGAGCAGGCGGTTCAGCGCCGAAGGTGCGGGCGTCTGGACCAAGGAAGAGCACGATCGCTTCCTCCGCGCGCTCGCGGTGTACCCCAAGGGCCCATGGAAGAAGGTCGCCGAGCTTGTCGGCACGCGCAACGCAAGGCAGACCATGACGCACGCGCAAAAGTACCGCCAGAAGCTCGCGCGCCACGAACGCGGTCTTCGCGCGCGGAAACGTGGTGATGTGACGTCGATGTCGCCCACACACTCGTCCAATGGATCTAGCACCGACGCCGACGAGACGCCGTCAGAGGTCGAAAGTGTGTCGTCGGCGCGCCCGCGTCGGTCGCGCGTCGCGTCCGCGATCGCTGCGCACCACCCAGAGATCATGGATGCCGCCGAGACGCATCTTCTGCTTCCCGCGTTCTTTTCGTCGTTCGATAGCCCCAGTCTGTCACTGTTGGATCCCGCGCCATCCGTGTTCCCGCCGCTCGAGCCTCTTCCCTTGGAGCCGCCAATTCCAGCCGCAGCCGCAGTCGCAGCAGTAGTAGCATCAGCGCCATCCTCATCCTCATCGTCATCATCATCGGCGGCTGAGCTGCCCGAGCAGGACCCACGGTGGATGGACGACTGCTTGGATCTTCTCGTCGAGGCAGCTGTCTGACCAGCACGAGCGCGGTGGCAATATTTATTTGAAATCAAGTGCGTTCTCCACGAAAACCTGATTAGGCGAGATCGTTCTCTTGTGTAATCTATCGATCCCCCCACCTGTTGGTCGCGCCCAGCACACACCACACGGTCATCCCGTGTTATCTTTCCGTCCATGTGGATTCGCCGGCCGACTGTGCGCCGTCATCAACACCTGCAACGTCAGATGCACGAAGCTGTGCGGGCGCCAAGCGGTCGTTTGTCGCATGGCATCTTGCTCTCCACAGGATCCGCGCCTTTGCGGCTTCCCAGCAGCTCGCTCCATTGCAACGCCTCCGATGACGCGCACCAGCACATGGTCTATCTATCGTTCGCTGGAGGAATTGTTCTGCGTTTGTGTTCGCAATGGGACTATCACGCACGCAAACGAATGCTTCGGCTTCGTGTTGCTCTCGCCGCCACTTCAGATTGTTCTCCCCCCATCCGCAGATGAATAAATCCACCGACTTGGCTCAAGAGAAAGAAGGCACAGGGCAGTGGACGCCGTCCGAGCACGAGCGGTTCCTCGAGGCGCTGCAAGTCTACCCGAATGGCCCCTGGCGCCGCGTCGCCGAGTTTGTCGGCACGCGCAACGTGCGCCAGACCATGACGCACGCGCAGAAGTACCGCCAGAAGCTCGAGCGCCACCAGCGAGGACTGCGGTCTCGACGGCAAGCGCCCCGAGACGCGGCCTCGGTCGTGAAGACCCGCAAGCGCCGTCGGGTTGAGTCTCGAGTCCCCTTGCGAGCCCTCAATGCAGGACGCGACCGTGGTGCCCAGGGTCTCGTTCATGGACCTGATCAAGGCGGACTACACTGCCTCCAGTCACAGCAGCAGCAGCAACAGCGTCGAGATTCTTGTCGATCTCGAGCCGCTCTCGATTCTGCCACCGTCGCTCGAGCTGGAAGCCGACGTGCTTCCGACGCCCGTCGTCTCCGACTGTCTAGACTTTCTCATCCAATCCTTTGCGTAACAAACAGCTCTGTCCATTGCGTCTTCTTCTTAATGTTCTTCTTAAATCTCAAGTCATCACCTACAGAATCGGGATGAACAGCGGTTCCTCCTGCACAAAGTCGAGCTTGGTGATGTTCTGGCACATCTCGCGGACGCGCGAGAGCGTCGTGAGGTCCGTCGTCACGACAAACTCCACGTTCTTGCGGTCCACGATCGGCGACTGCAGGATCGAGTAGATCGACACGTTCGCCGCCTCCGCGTGTTGACCGATGGCGCGGATGATGCCCACGCCGTCCGTGATCTTGATGCGCACGAAGAAATGCGCCTCAAAGTCGGGCTGCAGCTTCACCGGACGCGACGACTTGAACGGGTCGAACGGCGCCTCGCCGCGCGCGAGCTGGATCACGTCGTTCACGACCGAGTTCGCCGTCGGGAAACGACCCGCGCCCTGACCCACGTACGCACTGTTCGCGAGGTTGCTCGAGCGGATGTTAACCAGGTTCGTGGCGCCACCGATGTTGGCGATCACGTTGCTGCGCGGAACCACGACCGGCGACACGTACACCGCGACCTCTGGAGGCGTCTGCGTCTCCGCGTTGCCGGGCTTGAGCAGCTTCGCGACGCCGAGCAGCTTGATCGTGCTGTCCATCATCTTGGCGTACTCAAAGTCGACCGTCGAGATGCGTGAGATGCCAACCGTCGGGATTTCGTCAGGCTTGACGACGCCGCCAAAGCCGAGCTTCGCGAGGATCGCGATCTTGGACTGGACGTCGAAGCCGTCGACATCCGCGCTTGGGTTCGCCTCCGCAAAGCCCAGATCCTGTGCCTCCTTGAGCACCGCGTCGTACGCAATGCCTTCATGCTCCATCTGTAGCCGCCAGCACGCGTGTTAGCTCCGCTGGTGCATCGTCGCTCAATCACGCCCAACGAATACGGCGACTTACCTTGGAGAGCATGTAGTTGGTCGTGCCGTTCATGATGCCCGCAATCTCGGTGATGTCGTCGCCCGAGTACGCGTTCTGCAGCGTATGAATGATCGGGATGCCGCCGCAGACCGACGCCTCGTAGCCAAAGCGCACGGACGGGTTCTGCTCGAGTAGCTGCACAATCTCGGGCATAAAGTTGGCGACAAGCGCCTTGTTGGCCGTGATGACGTGCTTGCCCTTCTTGATGGCCTCGAAGACGACGTGCTTGGCGTCCGTGACGCCGCCCATGAGCTCGATGATGCAGTTGATGGACGAGTCCTCGAGGATGTCGGCGTAGCTCGACGTGAAGCGCGTCGTCTGCTCCGAGAGGAACTGCAGGTCGCGCTTCTTGCTCACGTTCTGCACGCAGATCTTGGAGATCACGGCGTCGACGCCAATGGAGCGCAGGTGCGAGAGCTTCTTCGGGTTGTGCAGCAGTTCGAAGACGCCGCCGCCGACGGTGCCGCAGCCGAACATGCCGATGTTGAGCGAGATCTTGCTGGCCATGGTCTTACAAAGAGGATCGAGACTAAACTGTATGCGGGTTGGATCCGGGAGTCAAGGAATGATGTGGTGGTGGGATCCAGTCGAGCGAAGAGAGAGAGAGAGAGAGAGCGAGAGAGAACGAAGATCAACGCACGAAAAGATGTTTGCACAAATCCATTTTCTTAAGTTCGCATGCGAACCGACTCCAAGCAGCAAGAGGCGACGTTAACTTAATTGGGACCACTCTTTGCTCTCTTGGTTCGCATCGTTGCTCTTTGAATGTGCCTTCATGGCTCCACATCGCGTTGGACGTGACGAATTGTGAGCGAGAGGCGATGGCCTTCGGCTACACCATCGATGCTGTGCAGGTACTTTGTGTACGCGTCGTGCGTGAACAGCAAGAGGCTTCGGCGCTCCACTGGGAACCGCAGTTGCTGACATGCAGCAGCATCCGCGTGCTGGCGATGCCGACTGAACGTCACAAAGGCGTCAGCGCCAGTGCTGACAATCGCCACAAGTGGGAAATAGCGCGGGCCATCTTCATGAGGCAAGATGCAGTCGCCTACTCCATACTCTAGATTCACGTTCCCATCAGCTGATGGCGTCAACCACACACGTCATGCATTGAAGATGTGGACATACCGTTGATCAAGGTGTGGTTTGGTCGGAAGTCGGCGGGGAAAATCTCAGTCTCCATGAGGGCGTCGATGATCTGCTCCAACCACATTGGCAACGGCTCGGCATGAAATGGTGTCGTCACTTCACCGCCATACATCTGAAGTCGTCGGTGCTTGAGCTGCACCCAAGCAGACTCGGGTGCTGAACGGACTCGCCCAACGATCTCCTGCTCCTCATCGACGGAGATCCATTCCGGGATGTAGAACACCGAGGCAATTCCTTCAACACGAAAGCCCTCGAGTGAAATCGGCTCACTGTGTTGATCGTGTGATACCTTCAGTCAGCAGCTCACAAGCTCCAGTGTATCTATCAGTTTAGTCACCCACCGCGCCCTCCATCGCTCGAGACGGTGGCTGTTGTCTGGCTCAGCCGCCTCCTTACGCTGGGGCAGAGGACCCTCAGGAGCTACGTGGGGCTCAGCACTGCTCTTGGCTGCAAGAGCGCGACGCCGCTCCTCCTGCAACAACCGTCGAAAGTCCATTTCGCAAGTAGGACCAGTTGTTCTGCAGCTTGGAAAAAAAAACAACACAATGGCACTGTACAATATGTCACTTGAATACAAGACCCTGCAGCCATCTTTTGTTGTTCCCCCAAAGATAGGGATCAGATCGCCATGACTCAGTGACTCGCCGGGGGACCTCGTGGCAACAGCTCGACATGCTGCGAGTCCTGCGCAAGCCCAAGGCGTTGAAGGCGTTGGCGTCGACGTGATGTTTTCCCTGGACGTCGTCCGATGGCGAGACAAACGCGCGGAGCGAAACTCCTCTCGACGGCCGATACCTGAGGGCGCGTTACCTTCTCGTCGAGGCGGAGGAGGCGGTGGTCTAACGCGACGAAAGGAGACCATGGGAGACACAACTGAAGCTGTCGCCGACGACCCCGAGACCAATGTGGAGGAGCGACCAGAGGAGACGGAGACTGCAACTGAGCGCCGCGCAAAGCTGCTCTACGGCAAATCAAAGTGCGTTCTTCGCTGTGTCGGGACACGTGGACACTTGCTTGATGGCTGACAACATGCAGGGACGAGATGCATACCGCGTACCAGGATCGCGTGACGCAATGGATGAAGACTGCACCGACGCAGAACTGGGCAAAAGACTACGATAAAGAGACGTACTCTCGTGCTTATGTGTACGTGCTGAATGCGGACGTGTGAGGGTGAAACCAAACACTGACGTCACCACTATTGCAGTCCACGTGAACGGCACAAAGGCAAAGAAATCGGAGCGCCTGTGGTCAAGACTGGGCCGTACTCTCCTCGAGCCGTCTACAAGGGTGGTGGGGAGCACGTTAAGACGTTGGTTGATGCGTCTACTTTCTTGGACCAAGGGCCTCGAGATGAATTCCGAGAGCCCATTCGATTTGTCGAGAAAGGTCGCATCAAGGAGAAAGAAATACAGCCTCCGCTGGCTATCCCAGGTAACAAGCGCCTCGAATGCGCTCATTATTTTGTCGAGGATGTGATCTCAGGAAGCACGACGCTTGAGCGGCCGTCGACGCACCAACAGTCTGGAGCACGGTCTTCTCGGCATCTCTCTCCGCTTCGTGGACTTCCTCAGGCAGCAGAGAATAATCACAGAAACTGGGATCCGCCTCCGACGACGGCCGAGTATGTCGCGCTTCCCCAGTGGCGCACGCATTCGCCAGGTAAATGGGTCGGTGGTGTGTTTGTCTCGACAGTGTCTTCCTCGAACCCACACACGGCGCAATGCCGAGGAATCAGTGGCTCGCCACATCCGCGTCCGGTGCTGATATCGGAGCCGTTTGTACCCCCTCACAAACGCCACCCGCTTCCAGCCAAGGAACAAGCACTGCTCACACGGGAGCACGAGCGCCGCGCACAGACTGCAGCCGCCACAATGCGCGAGACGCGATCGCCTCGTCGACAGGACAAGAAGTACTTTGCGTCGATGTGGACCGAGTCAGGGTCCCCGAGTCCGAGGAGAGACAACGACATAGTCGCTGCGTCCACGCCAACAAGACCGAGTGTGGCGGCATCACCGTCGCCAGGCAAGAGCACTACGAACAACGGCCGTGCACTTGTGTTGCAGCTTCGCATGCAGCCGCAGCGCTCGCAGCGACATCGTCTCCGCCAAAGTCAGTACGCAGTTGGGGTCACAACGACAGCGTCGCCGCGGCCCAAAACAGTGCTAGAACAAGAACTGAAGTCTAACTGACCGAGAAGAACAAAACACTGGAACAAGTAATACAACAGAGTTGCGTTTTGCGATACAAGTTCGTGTCACACTGACACCGCGTCTCATGAATCATGGACTAAGCGCGGGGAAGGCGTTTAGCTCGAGAACGAGATGAGCTCGACCTCGAAGATGAGCGTCGCCTTCGGCGGAATGATCGGCGGGTAGCCGTGCTCGCCGTACGCGTACTCGTGCGGGAGCGTGAGCTTGGCGATCTGGCCCTTGCTGAGCTTGGCGACACCCTCGTCCCAGCCACGGATCACCTGGCCAGCGCCGAGCTTGAACTGGAACGGACGACCGCGGTCGCGGCTCGAGTCGAACTTGGAGCCGTTCGTGAGCGTGCCGACGTAGTGAACGCTCACGGTGTCACCCGGCTTGGGGAAGTTAACGCCGTCACTACACCATCACATTGCATGATTAGCCGGCTGCCATCATTATTGTGCGGATGGTGGGGCGTGCACATACCCGGCCTTGATGGTCTCAATCTGGAAGCCCGACATGTTTCTTCTGGGATGTAAAGTCCAATGTGTGGTGTGTGGTGGCGACCAATGGAGGAGCCACACGAATCCAGAAAAAAGCATATTTTAGGTGAGCCGACAAAGAGAAAACCGCTTTCTTTCTGTTGAAAAAGCGATTATTTTCTCACCCGAATCAGGTTGGAAGGTTTGAAGTGTTTATGCGGAGCTTAATGAAGGACGACAGCGCTACGCACGGCTCGATTGGCGTTTGGGGATGTCCATGTCACATACAGCGCGAGCGCGTCTTCCATGTTGTGGTGTGGTCAAGCAATATCGCTATAGAACAGGCTTACACGCTCACAGGCGGTGCCAGGCTCTTGCCAACTTCCAGGTCTGTGCGCACGACCTTGGGGGACGGCGCTGACGCTGACATGGCCGGCGTCTTGTCCACGCTAATGCCAGGCTCCAGCGAGACGCCCTCCTTGATGATCACGTTGCGGTGCTTGATCACGACAACGGCGAAGACCATCTATAGGAGACAGCGACAACGTGTCAGTCCGAGTCACAAGCTCCCAGGAAGAAAAAATGTCACGTGATAACGTACGTAGAGCACAAACATGAAGAAGGAGAAGACGGATCCCGCGACGTTGGAGGAGACGCTCACTTCCTTCGTGACCTTGGTCTCCTCCAGCTGGATCTCGAGGTACGCCGCGCCCGCAAAGAGGATGAACAGCGAGAACATTTGGAACGACATCATGATGACGACGCCGACGAAGAAGCCGACCGCCAGCGGCGTCTGGTACTTTCGCATCACCAGCGTGCCGCCGACAGACAGACCGACCACGAGGAACAGCGCCCAAATGCCCACAAAGCCGAGCGACTTCTGGCTCGACACGCCGGTGCCATTGTTGTTGACGGCGGCGACGATCGCTGCTAGCGAGTACATAAAGCCAAACACCTGATTGCACCGCCGTCAGCTCCTCCAATGTGGTGCATGCAAGACCGAGAGAATGAAAACGTTACCAGCGTCGTGAACCACAGATATGTGATCAGAAGCTTGGGGTTGTTGCAGCAGGCGCGGGCCTTCTCGCGGGCGGCAGCGGCTTCGATCGGCATCTAGAAGAGAGCACACACACACACAGACGTCAGCGCGTCCATCGTCTTGCACGCAGACGCTGCGTCTCGCGCATACCGTGAGTGGGCGGCGCGGATAGAGGGCGGAAGGGGGTGCTGGTGGTTGCGCGCTTCTCGACTTTCCTCGAAATGAGAGCCCCTTTTCCTTTGGTTTTCGTTACGGACCCACGGCGTCTGCGAAGATGAGAATGGATTTTTTACTTCCCGTCCTGTCGCGCGTCCGGGTCAAGCCACCCAATCGGAATGGCGCAGTCGACCCGGACCGCCAAGCTGTGGCTGCTTTCGTGGGTTCACAGATTCGGACATTTCGATGGGTATGGGTCACGGGTTGTTCTGGGTGGGTCAAGATCATCCTACCAATGGACCCATCAATGGGCGTGCCTGCCGTGCGATCCTGTGTGGGCTTCGCTGAGTGGGCAGTTGGGGAACGGATGACACGACTAGGAGCTGTGGGTTTCAGTCGTTTCTAGTGCCGTTTCTCGACATCGCGGGCTGGGATCGAAGGCCATCAACGAGATGGCACAGACGCTTGCACATGACAGGAATGTGCATTGGCCACGCAGGAGTCGATCAGCTCACTCGCGTAATTTACCAAGTCACGTGAACCCATGTGCCAATAAATCAGGTCTATCTGCCCACGATAAGAACATGATACCAACTTCCTGAACACGGTTGTGGCTGATGTCCAGTTTCGAATGCAGCGCGGCAAGAGCGAAGAGCAAAGAGCAAAGAGCAGAGAGCAAAGAGCAAAGAGCAAAGAGCAAAGAGAGAATATATACATGTCATATCCATGATTATGCAATCGGCACTCAGCTTAAACGACCACTAAACCAAGAGCGTCGGCAGGACTAAAGCCGCCGCTCGTGGACTAACAACCGGGTCCACCGGCGATCTTGAGGCACGCCGTCGACTCGAAGATGGACATGAGGTTGATCATGACGGACCACACGAGCGCAAAGAGCGCGATGGCGAACGCAATCACGGCCGCCAGCGTCGACTTGCCGCCGCGGTTGCGCAGCTCCTGCGCCTCGAGCTTCTGGCGCGGCAGCAGCACGAGCCACAGGTTGCTCGCGAGCTTGAAGATGTACATGATGAGGAAGCAGTACATGACCTGGTTGCGAACGTACGCCGTGTCCGTCTTGATGTCCTTCTGGTGCGCCTTGAAATTGGCGTCGATCTGCGCTGAGATGGACGTCGAGAACGGGCTCGCGAGATTGTGCACCGTCGTGATGAGCCCGTACGTCGTGGCCTCGTAGCCCTCGGACGCAATCTCGACCGTGACGTAGCCGCTTACGATGAAGCGCACGGCCTGTGGGATGTTGATGAGCACGGGCGCCCCGAGGTAGAACCACTGGTTGCGCACGACGCCGTAGATCGTGAGCAGACTCACGATGGCATCGATGAGCACGCAGACGACGGTCGTGACGAGGATGACGCGCGGCCACGGCACGTTGAGGTAGTACTTTTGCGTGTAGAAGATCGAGACCGTCATGAGCAGATACGCGAGCACGGTGAAGATCGTGTCGTTGATCGGCTCGACGTGCGCCCAGTCGCGCTGCACGACGCTCGCTGGCACGGCCTCCATGTCGTAGAACAGCGCGTTGAAGAAGTTGAACGCCATGATCTGCCAGATCGCGCGCTGCTTGGCGAGCTCGACCATCTCGCGGCAGCGCTGGATAAACGACTCGCCCTCGACCGGGTGGTCCGGCAGGAAGAACCACGTTGCCGGGATCGCGACCGCGGCGCCGCACGCGATGATCACCATCACTGCGTTGAACGACAGCGAGAAGTTGAACTCGCCGCCGTATTCCTCGCCGTTGAAGCAGAAGCCGACGATCGCGACGGCCAGCGTCGTCGCAGCGAAGCGCGCCGTATAGATCATCGACTGTGTGTATCCGCGTCGGTCGAGCGGTTCGCGCTGCGCAAACTCGACGACGACGCCGTCGCACGCGACATCGGCGATCACGTATCCAACGGACGCGAGCATCATGAGCACAATGTACTTAGCGCCGGTGCTGGCCGCGTGCTCGTTGCCAATCTTGCGGGCGTCAATGTCGTTGCGGTGCTTGGAGATCTCGCCCTTGACGTAATACGGAGCCTCGACCGGCACCAGCGCCATGACGATGAGGAAGATCAGGCACAGTGTCCAGCCAAAGACAATGTAGGGCTTGCGGCGGTAGCCGCGAATGGGAAAGCTGTCGGTGACGATGCCGATGAACATCTTGAAGCTCCACGGCAGCGACACGAGCACGGTCGCGGCCGACATCTGGTAGCCGTCCATGTTGAGGTAGTTGCCGAGGAACGGGTACACCGTCTTGGGGAACGCGCCGTAGACGATGCCGACGCACAGGTAGTTGATGAGCAGCCCAATGTTCTCGCGCGCAAAGAGGTTGGGCATGCCGCCGGGACGCAGCGCGCCGTCTTCGAGGGTGCTGGCGTCCTTGTCTTTCTTGCCGACGGCGTCGGGGTCGTTCACGACGGGCGTGAGCATGGCGTTGTAGGGCTCCGTCGCGGGGCTCATCGGCGTCGCAGAGTATCGCGGCTCCGAGATGCTGCCCGCTGGGCTCTTGAGCATCATGTCTTCTAGCTGGCGACTGCGGTCCATGGCTTCTACGACCAGTGATGCGGGAAGCAACGGACGCGGGAAGGTGGAAGGAGGAAGGAGCGCGCTTGAGCTGACGAGAGAGGATTGAGGAATGAGCTCAAGCAGTCAGGGCCGTCTCCTGCCGACTTGTTTAGACCAACGCAGCGCCTGGATAGTCTAAACCCACAAGTCTCCAGTGATGAATGGGGGTGCCATTCAACGAGCGCCCGCTGCCATCAGTTTATGTCGCGAGGGTGGGTCTCTGCACATGCCCGGCACACACACCGGCACTGTTAGGCGGGGATTAGTGCGGGCATTGCTTGGCTTCAAGGAGAACGCTTTGCCAAACTGCGCCATAGACAGACACTCCCGAGGACCCTCAAAGATCGCGGAACAAGAGCATGTCGCGTGCGGAGTCGTTCTGAATATTAACTTTTGTAGGTCATGATGATATTCGAGTTGAATATGGTCGTTTGTTGAAGTTGATGGTTGGTATCGGTTATGGCAGGTTCAATGGGCATAGTCATGTGCACTGTTTGATGGTCCAAGACCGGAAGGCAGCTGCCGAGGCGACAAGAGATACGTGCGCTGGGGGATCTGCTCAATAACGCTTCCGGCGAGACGGGATCCCTTGTTCCTGCTTCGTGTTGCATCTCCAGGCGCTGCAGGAATCCAAGGCAGCCATTGACATGAGGATTCGTTGAGGATAGCGAGAGCTGCTCGTTGAGAATGTTTCGTCGACGAGTTAGACCGACCGGATGGCATGCCACTTGGATTGTTTGACAAGCCTAAGACACAAAACTGGGACCTCCTCGCACGCTTGCTTGTCTTGTCGGTGTAGATGATGGCTCGTGAGTCATGAGGCGTGAGCGCAGGCGCGTGCCCCCGTGAGCCGGTTCTGCACTGACGTGCAGTGCTGCAGAGACACGCTCAGCCGGTGCATCCATTCCATCACCCTCTTCGGCGTGTGACGACTCGTCACTGACGAGCGAGCCAGGCAGGCGACAAAGAGGGAGACGCAAAATAAAGAACCAGAATGTGCACATAGTTTCGAGAGAACTGCACCGTAGGTATCGCTGGTCATTATGTGAGCTGTGTTCTCCTTCAGCCGACACGCGGATCGGAACGGGAGACAGCACGCATTCCTCGTGGCCAACGAGTCGTGGGCAGGTCAGTAGGTCTCAACTTTTGAGCTTCGCGGGATCTGTTGATGCCTAATCACTCATTTATTGGGTTTATAGCTCACTATACAGTCTGCAGTCTTGAACATGAGCAATACCCCGCCTCGCTACGCCATATCCTCCACCATTCTCGCCGCCGTCGTACGATCCTCTGGCACGGGCGTCATGAGCTGTGAAAAGTCTCCGTCCGGTGGGTTGGCGGAGCGGAACAGCGGCGACGACTTGCCTCCGTGTCTGCTCGAGTTTTGGCTCGACACGCCCGTGTACGCCGTGCCACCATGGTACGACAAGTCCACGCCAGCGATCTCCTTCTCCTCCGAGACGCGAATGCCGACTGTGTACTTCAACAGCATGAGGATCACAAACGTTCCGACCATCGAGTACACGGCGGCGACGCTGAACGACACGAGCTGGTGCACAAACTGAGCTCCGTTGCCATAGAACGCGCCGCCCTTGATGCTCGGGTTCACCTTGTTGGTCGCGAAGAGTCCCGTCATGAGGCCGCCGACGAAGCCCGCCAGTCCGTGGATCGCAAACACATCGAGTGTGTCGTCATAGCGCATGTAGTTTTTGAGGTGCACCGCAAAGAACGAGACGGTGGCACCGACGACGCCAAACACGAGCGACGCCCACGGGAGCACGTAGCCGCAGCTCGGTGTAATGCATACGAGCCCGGCGACGGCACCGCTGGCCGACCCACAAGGGTCCACCTTCTTGTACAGTAGCCACTCGAGTGCCATCCACGTGAGGAAACCAGCCGAGCCCGCGAGGTGCGTGTTGATCGCGGCGATCGCGGCGACCGCGTCGGCGGCACCTGCCGAGCCCGCGTTGAACCCAAACCAGCCAAACCAAATGAGGCTTGTGCCGATCATCATGAGCGGCACGTTGTGCGGCTTGACGGCCTCCCCATGGTTGTAGCGTTTGCCGACGACGATGGCCGCGACGAGTCCGCTAAAGCCACTCGCGACCTCGATGACCGTGCCGCCCGCAAAGTCGAGCGTGCCCATCTTGACGCCCCAGCCCGCGGGCACCAGCGCGAAGCTGCGGTCGAGACGGTAGGACCAGATCCACCGCACGAGCGGGTCGTAGACGATCGAAGTCCATAGTAGCGTGAAGATGATGAACGTGCCGAACTTCATGCGGCCAACGATGCCGCCGCTGATGAGCGCCGGTGTGATCATCGCAAACTGCGTTTGGAACAGCGCGAAGACCGCGTTCGGGATCTTGACGCCGTAGAGACCGCCGACGGCGCCCGTGACGTCGTGGTACCCTGACCACCCAAAGAGGTCCTGGCCAAAGCACACCGAGTAGCCAAACACGAAGAACTGGATGGACACGATGGCCATGCTCACGAACGACATCATCATCGTGTTGGACGCAAACTCTTCGCCCGCGAGACCCGCGTAGAAGAACGCGACGCCCGGCGTCATGATCATCACGAGGGCGCTCGACATGAGCATCCACGCCGTGTTGCCCGAGTCTAACGTGGCGCCGCGATCGGCCGACGCCTTCTGCTGCGGACTCGAATAGTCCACACAGGATTTAGACTCGGCGTCATAGTACTGCGACGGCTTGCACTCGACTGCGGCACCGCTGCCGCCTGCGTCCGCTGCCAGCGTCACGACCACGACAGAGAGCGAGAGCGAGAGCAGCAGCAACGCTGGCGTTATCTTCTTGGCCCATGACCTTGTCATGGTCGTCGTGGCTGGGGCTGGTGTAGTCGGGTTCTTGTCCCAAGTCCGCAAAATCCGGAATGAGAGCTGCGTTGTTTCGACGTCGAGCAAAGCAGCGAGTCTGCTGCTCGTTGGTATCCGCGGAAAGTTGTCGTGGCTCTTCTCAGCAGATCGCGTGTGTTTGAGCAAACAAAGCTCACGCCAACGACACGAAACCGCAGTCGTTCGCACGTCAGCTTCATCCACTTTCTTCTCGAGTCGTGGTTTGGCTCAGCAGTGCAGTGGTGCTGCTCTGGACACTACTGATGACCGACGCCAACCCGTTCACAAGCGAGCGTCGGGTGCACTGCCTTTACTTCATTCCATCAAGCACACATCCAGAACTCGTGATGAAAGCGATCGATGATCTCTCTCTCATGTCCTTTAGCCGCGAGAACACGCGCATTGATAAAACTTTACGAAGGGAGAGAGGGAAAAAAATTTAGTCTGCTTGGCGCAGATGGCTACACTTGTCGTCATCACTGTACACGTTGAAGTTGCGGCTCACGCTTGACTCGACACAGCTCCATTCACCGACTTGTCGACGTCTGCTGGCGTCATGAGCGACGAGAAGTCGCCTGCGGGAGGGTTCGCGCGCTTGAGAGACGGACTCGAGTACGCAGTGCCACCGTGGTACGACACGTCGACGCCTGCAATCTCCTTCTCTTCCGACACACGGAGACCGATCGTGTACTTGAGAGCCATGAGGATGACCAACGTGACGACCGCCGAGTATGCGGCAGCGACGCATTGTGACTTGAGCTGGATCCACAGTTGATTCGCGTTACCGTAGAACGCGCCGCCCTTGGTCGATGGGTTCACGTCACTCGTGGCGAACAAACCGGTGAGCATTCCACCCAAGAAGCCAGAGACGCCGTGAATACCAAAGGAGTCGAGCGTGTCGTCGTAGCGAAGATGGTTCTTGAGGTGAACGGCAAAGAATGACACGACTGCGCCGCAGATACCAAAGATGACGGCCGCCCACGGGTACACGAAGCCACAGCCTGGCGTGATGGCCACGAGACCAGCGACAGCGCCACTGGCGGCGCCACACGGGTCCACTTTCTTGTGCATCAGCCACTCGACAGCGACCCAAGAGAGGAACCCTGAAGACGCTGCCAGGTGAGTGTTGATGGCAGCCACCGCCGCGATACCGTCGGCGGCCGTCGCCGAACCAGCGTTGAAGCCGAACCAGCCAAACCACAACAGCGTGAGTCCGATCATGACCAACGGGACGTTGTGGGGCTTGACCGGCTCTCCGTGGTTGTACCGCTTGCCCACGACGATGGCGGCGACGAGAGCTCCAAAGCCACTCGAGATGTGGATGACCGTGCCGCCGGCGAAGTCCAACGCGCCCATCTTGGCTTCCCATCCCATCGGGACAAGCTCATAGTTGTCATTCAGCTTGAACGACCACATCCAGCGAGCCAACGGGATGTACACGAGCGACGACCAGAGCAGCACAAAGAGAACGTACGTGCCAAACTTCATGCGGCCGACGATGCCGCCACTGAGTAGCGCAGGCGTGATCATGGCGAACTGCGTCTGGAAGAACGCAAACACGAGGTTGGGGATCTTCGCTCCGTAGACACCGCCCGCGTGTCCTGTGACGTCCTTGTAGCCGGCCCAGCCAAAGAGCTCCATGGCGAACGAATTCGAGTAGCCAAAGGCAAAGAACTGGATCGAGACCAGCGCCATGCTCACGAACGACATCATCATCGTGTTGGACGCCATCTCTTCACCCGCGAGACCCGCGTAGAAGAACGCGACGCCCGGCGTCATGATCATCACGAGGGCGCTCGACATGAGCATCCACGCCGTGTTGCCCGAGTTGAGCTCCGTGCTGAGGTCCTTGGACGCCTTGGCGAACGGGCTCTTGAACTCGACGCACGCCGTCTTGTCGTCGTTCAGGTATTGCGAGGCGCCGCATTCCGGTGGCGTCACGCTCTGTGCGATCGCGACCGCCGCGAGCGTCGAGAGTGCGAGCACAGAGAGCGAGAAGGAGCCGAAGGACCGGAGCTTCATCTCTGGAGACTTGGAACTTGAGCTGTGCGCTGCAAAATGGAGAGTGAGAAAGAGAAGAGCTTCTGGACGTGAAACTCTGGACTCTGGACTCTGGACGCCGAGATCCCCGGACGCTGGACGCGTGAGAGTGTACGCACAGCATATCCACGATAGACTGGTGTCAGGCCAAGTGCACCACGAGCGACGTGCCCATCTCCGTTTGGAGAACAACTGGACGCAGCCAACTCGTTCTTTTCGCAGCACCGCAGAGCCATCACGTCCGAGAACGGAATTGGGCCTCCATATTTGCATACTTTTTGTTATGGGCTATGCTTATTATGTGTATATAGGATGAAAGCAACTGTGCAATACCATTTCCCTGTTATTTAGATATGGAGTGAAGTTTGCCGTCTGGTGGTGATGCGAAGCGATGACACGTACGTCCGAGCCAATCAAATCGCCGCACCAGTTGATCCTCGCGACGTGGCCACCGAGCGACCCGCAAAACGACGCATACCCAAACAGGTCTCCCATCTCCCGCCGACGTTTTCATGCTGGAGATCCTCTTCCCCACGCCAGCATGCACGTCACCTCGTACAGTATGGTGGGTGCATCGCCCTCCTTTCTCCCACAACACTACACTGTTGCTCCTCGTAGAGGGGCCGAATTAATCGCAGGTAAATGAAAAATCCAATCTATCGATCCATTATTGATCTCGGTATCTCATGATGTAACGACTGATTAGATTGAGCTGATGCACCGGAGACAGATAAGATTGATGGTCGGCGTCTTGCCTTTCTCTGCCTTTCACAGTTCGCTTTCACGTTCAACGGTCTATCCAACTTCAGAACGATGTGAAGTCTGAAGTTTCGACGGCTCTTCGACCAGTTGGCTACATGCCCTTCTAACTTGATATCTCGATCGATATCAAGTTTACTCCATGTTTGTTTGTATAGTGTGGAGCACACTAACCTCCTTGCTCCGTAAACTATCTGGGCGGTAATTTATTTGTTCTTCTTTCGAAACGAAAAAAAAAACACCTCTTGAAGTCTGTTCCCGCTCGACGTCAGCTTCAACGGCACACAGCGCCAAGGGCGAAACAACCCAGAAAGAAGCAGGACGAACTCCACGCACAAGCAGCGGACACGATGCAACGCATGCGCCCCGATGTGCTCCTCAAGACACGCTCGCTGAGCTCTGTAGCGCTGCGCCACGGCGCCAGGACGACAGCGCGGGCCTGCGCTCCACGGTGGCTCCATGTCGCGGCACGGTCTAACGGGAAAGCGTCCACTACCACATCTCCGCTGCGCCCGATAGCTGTGGGCGTCGGCAGTCACGCGACGATGTGTACGAAGGCGACGGTGAAGAAAGGCGAGTCTCTGTGCTGCCCGCAGTGCGGCTCGACGCTTCAGCTGGCTGAGTCGCTCGCCGAGGCGTCGCTACCTGCGGCCAAAGCCACTGCAGTGCCGATGCAGGAGGCGCGAGCGTTCAAGGAAGGCGACGTCGTCAAGTGCAGAGGATGCAATCTACACTTCGCTGTGAAGGCCGCATCCACGGCGCGGGCGTCTACCCCGTCTGCAGCCACACCAACGTATCGCAACGCGGCCGCTGCAGCCGCGTTGAACTCGCTGTCATCATCCACGTCCTCTCTTCTTGGGGGAACGTTACAGGCGCGCTCCAGCAGCATCGGCTCAGGCAGCAGCTCGACGACCATCACCGGTGGATCAAGTGCTGCATCTACTGTCCACCGCCGTCGCATGAATGGTAAGACTGTCGCTCTGGAGAAGACGGGTCTTACTGCGTGCTAAACTAGCTCGTACCCTTTCACAGCTGACGGAGAATACGAAAAGCTCGCGAACGAAGCGCTCTCAAGCTCCTCTGGCAGCTCGCTCGGTCGACGCCCGAGCGAGTTTCTTGAGCAGCGACTGCTCACACCCCGCGAGATCTACGACGGACTCAACCAGTACGTCATTGGGCAGGACCACGTCAAGCGGATCCTCAGTGTCGGAGTGCACAACCACTACAAGCGTCTGCAGGCTCTGGAGCTGCTTCAGGCGCGTCGCAAGCGAGACAAGGATGTGATGGGCGAAGAAGGCGAGACGACGCTCACGCAACAGCAACAGCGGCTGCTACTTGAGGAGGTCTGGGTCGATGGCCTGGTGCACACCGCGGAAGACTCGACTGAGAGCGAAGCGCAGCCACGAACGCTCCCGTCTCAAGACGATCTCGAGCCCGAGTCCGTCGTCTCGAGCACGTCGCTCGCGATGCTTGAGCGGTTGCACGGCGTGGAGCTGGACAAGACCAACGTGCTCCTCGTGGGACCCACAGGCTCAGGCAAGACACTGTTGGCCAAGACGCTTGCACGACTCGCGAAAGTACCCATCGTCATCGCCGACGCCACATGCCTGACACAGGCAGGTTACGTGGGGGAAGACGTCGAGTCGGTGCTCTTCAAGCTGTACCAGGCATCCAACTACAACCTGGAGGCGACGCAGCGAGGCATTGTGTACATCGATGAGATCGACAAGATCTCACGCAAAAGCGAGAACGTGAGTATCACGCGCGACGTCTCGGGCGAAGGCGTGCAGCAGGCGCTGCTGAAGATGCTGGAAGGCAGTCTCGTCAACGTGCCCGAGAAAGGGGGACGCAAGAATCCACGCGGCGAGTACATCACGATCGACACGACCAATATTCTGTTCATCTGTGGTGGCGCGTTCGCGGGACTTGAGCAGCTCATCGCACGTCGTACGCAGCGCGCGTCCATCGGCTTTGGTGCGACCATGCGCAACACGAAGCTTCAAGACAGCGGCCAAATCGGCAGTCTGCTGCAGCGCACGGACCCCGAGGACCTCGTGTCGTTCGGCATGATCCCCGAGTTTATCGGCCGCTTCCCTCTGCTGGTCAGCACCACGGGTCTCACACAGCGCGAGCTCGTGCAAGTGCTGACCGAACCCAAGAACTCGCTGGTCCGACAGTATCAGGCGCTGTTCGCGCTGAACGGCGTCGAGTTTCACGCGACGGACGGTGCGCTGGACGCAGTCGCAGAGCTCGCACTCAAGCGCAACACTGGCGCTCGAGGTCTGCGCTCCATCTTTGAGCGCGCGCTGATCGACACGATGTTTGAGCTGCCAGATCGCAAGGACGTGAGCGCCGTGGTCGTGGACGAGGACGCTGTGCTGGGACGCAAGAAGCCCGTGCTGCTGCGCCACGGCGTCACGGTCGACGACTACCTCAAGCAGCAGCAACAACAGGACGAGGAGGCTGTTGTGTGAGCGCCTCGAAGTGTGTCGAAGAGGGGAGGAAGAAGGAAGAGGAGCGAGGCACGTGTATACTGTGTGATGAATGTAGGACGCGCGAGTGAGACTCTCGTTTCAGACTTGAGCGTTGCGCTCTCTCTTTCTCCCTCTGTCTGCGTCGATCGACCTCCAAAAATACGACGCTCGGAGCTTTTGGTTTGGGGCACTCCCGCCTGATCGGTGTTGCTTCCTGTGCGCGCACTGGCACTGGGCAAACGCGACGACAAACGCACCACCACGATGCCGCTGCTGGACGACGAGAAGGATGCGCTGCGCATCGAGGCGCGACGCCAGCGCGAGCAAGAGCGGCTCAAGAAACTGGGACCGGGACGACTGCGCTGCATTGGGGTACGTCACTCGTCGCGTCTTCCAGCTTGAGCCTTTCGAGTCGTCACTTTACCTTTCTCTCTCTCTCTCTCTCTCTCTCTCTCTCTCTCTCTCTCTCTCTTCAGGCGGATATCGTGGGCGTCACCAATCAGCTCGAAGAGAAGCAACGCGAGAAGCAGCTTCAGGACGCCGCGCAGCGCCGCGCGGACGAGGAGGACGCCGCCATCCGTCGGTACTTGCTTCAAGTCGAGTCGGAGGACGCGACCGCGCGGCGTCAGGAGCTGCTGACGCTGCGCAACGACTGGCAGCTGCAGGCGCTGGAGCGGCAGCAGCGCGAGCAACAGGCTGCGGCTGAGCGCGCGGCGCCGCTCGTCGTGGACGCGTGCGCGCCTGGCGCCGCGCAGTCGTTCGCCGGCGAAGACCCGCTGCGGCTCGAGCGCACGCGGCTGCAGGCGCAGCAGCTCAAGCAGTGGACGACGCAGCAACTCGAGGAGCAGCGGCAGCGCGACGCGCAGGACGCAGAGCACGAGGCGCAGTACGCGGCGTCGCAGCGAGCGCTGCTGGCGCAACTCGACGCGCTGCACGAGTCGGACGAACGCGAGCGCGCGCGTCTCGCGCTCGAGCTGCAGCGCGTGAACGAGCAGCTTCTGGAGACGCAGCGGCGCCGCGCGCAGTCGGCAGCCGCCGCCGAGCAGCGCGCGAACGCCAGCGAGATCGACGCGACGCTGCGCAGCAACCTCGTGAGCGAGAACCCGAAGCAGGCGCAGCGCGCCGACGTCCCGATGCACCAGCGCGTGCGCGTCGACCACTGGAAGGGGCTCAGCGCGGAGCAGCGGCGCTGTGTGCTCGCGCAAAACGACGAGCTGCAGCGCGAGCGCCAGCAGCTTCGCGAGCAGCAGCGCGAAAAGGAGCGCGCCGACGCCGCCGAGCACCGCGCGCTGCTGCGGCAGCAAACGATCGAGGAACACGCGATGCAGCTCGCGCGCGCGCAGCAGCAGCGCGAGGTCCGCGAGACGCTCGAGCGACAAGCGCAAGAAGCCCGCGAGCGCGAGCGCCGCCTCGCGGAGCAGAGCAAGGGCGCGATCGACGGCGCCTTCTTCCAGGCGTTCGGCCGCTCCTACCGCTAGAGACGACAAGAGTTGGAGAGCCAAAAGACTTGCTTGCTTGTGTAGTGGTTGCTTGTGATTCTCTACTGGAGACATGGGGCGTTGCGCTTAGCGACGCAGCCGCATGACGACAGGCTCGAGCGCAGCGGCCAACGCGTCCAACTGTGCGTCGTCCACACGCTGCAGCAGCGCGTCGTCTCCCGCGAGCGTCGCGAACTCTTGATGCAGCGAGCGCACGAGCATCCACTTGAGCGCTCGATCACTTTCTTCTGCGTGCTCCTCTTGCACGCAGTGGTCGTCCACTTCCATCGCATCGTCAGCAGCACCACCATCCACATCGAAACGCAGCATCCACTCGCGATCGACGAGAGCGAACGTCTCGTCGTCCACAACGCGCTTCTCGTTCGGTCGTCCACACGCTGCCTCTTCGAGGAACCGCCCGAACGCAGCGTGCGCGTGCGGAACGACGTACGCAGTCAGCGGCACTCGCTCGCTGCGTCCACCGCCTGCAGCTTCACCTTCCACGAGATTCGAGCGCGCCATCAGCGCCTCCACCACCGCAAAACACAATCGCTGCGGCGGCGTCAGAGGACGAGGACACGCGTCTCGCTCCAGTCCAAAGTGCAGCGCCGACAGCCGAAAGCTCAGTCGCGACCACAGCGTGGACGCTGTCTTGAGATCCGACGGCGCCGTCACCAACACGTCGCTGAGCGCGCGCTCGACGAACGCGGCGATCACGACCGCGACGCCCGACGGCCGCAGCGTCGCGTCCAGCAGCGCCAGCAGGTCCTTCACGAGCTGCACGCACTGGTTGTCGCGATTGCGCTTGAGCTCGCGCGCAAACTGCGAGAGCACATCGAGCGTCAGCCGCAGCAGCCGCTCGAGCGAGTCGACGACCGCCGGCGACTGGCGAGCAATCGCTGCGAGACGACTCACGACCTCGCAGCCCATCGGTAGCAGCACGGCACCGAGCGCAGCGGTCTTGCTCTCTCCTGACTGGTGGTCGTCTTTGTCCCCGTCGTCTCTGTCGTCCTCGTCCTCTTCGGTGTCTGCGAGCAGCGCCGCCTTCACCACGAGCAGTCCGACGTCCAGCACGCGCAGCAGCCCTGCGACCATCGGGTCTTTGGCGCTTGCATTGCTATTGCCATTTGAACTGGCGCCGAGCTGGTCGAGCGCCGTACCGATGCACTCGACCGCGAGCCGGAGAAACGTCGCGATCCACTCTTCCTTGTCCGGCAGGTCATAGTGCGCGAGGAACGACGCGGCGTCGAGTAGATCCAGCAGACAGAGATGCGCGGTCGACGTCGCGTCCGCGCGGCACGACGGACCCTCGCGTAACCACGCGTCCACGGTCTGCGTCACAACCGCGAGGCACTCGGCCTGTGCCGCCGCTGGGAGCTCGGGAAACACCTGCGCGACGATCTGCAGCACGTCGTCACGCACGGCGTCGTGCGCAGTCGCGGTCGCCGTCTCGATCAACAGCTGCAGCGTCTGTACGACGACCTCGTCTCGCCACCAGAAGCACAGCAGCTCCCGCCACACGCCTGCGACGAGCGCACGCTGTGCTGCGTCCGGATGACACGTGTGTTCGATGAGGAAGAGCTGCAACGACGCGAGCGGCAGCGGCGACGACGACTCGGACGCCAGTAGCGCGAGCAGCGAGTCGTGTAGCAGCGTGTTGGTGGCGCCCGTGATCGCGGCGTGGGCGGCAGACGATTGCAGGCGACGACCGCGGCGCTGCCAGTCCCGACAGCGCGCGAGCAGACCGCGGGCCCGCTGCAGCGCGACGGGTTCCTCCGCGTGCCGCGGCTTGGATGCGCTCAGCTCGAGTTCCATCTCCATCGGAAGCGCACTCGCAAACGCCGCGAGCACCGTCAGATGCGCTGCCTCGAGCGCGTGGCAGTCGAGCGCCTCTGCATCTTGCGCCTCTCCTTCGTCTTCGTCTTCTTCGTCGACGTCGTCGTCAGTCACGAGCTGCCGCCGCACGCGCGTCACCAGCGACTTTATCTCGTCGAACGACTGCGCGAGGAACGTGGCGGCGAAGAGCTTCGTCGAGCGCTGCAGCTGCGGCGTCGTCGCCAGCGACTCGATCCACGCGACCACGAGCTGCGTCTGCCGCTGCGCGTCGTGCGAGTCGGTCAGCGGCAGCAGCGACGCCACGACGTCCACGAGGACCACGAGCGTCGTCTCCACCTGCGCCGCCAGCGACTCGGCGAGCGCCAGAAAGTGGCCTTGCAGCGCTCGGAGAAACACGCGCAGCGGCTTGAGCGGCGCCGCACCCTCTCCGTGGCGTCCACCACCGCGTCCACGCAGCACTTGACTTGAGGACGCGACGCTGCCGAGCAACGCGTCGTACACGTTCGCGATCGAGATCGACAGAGCTGACGAAGGGTCCTGCTTCTCGGTCGCAGTGAGAAGCGCTGCGCCGCGGGTGGTCGCCAGCTTTGTCAGGTTCTGTCGTCCACCACCGTCCACAGTCAGATTGTTCGTCCGTCCACACCATCGAGTCCGCTCATCCCACGCACCTTCCACACGAGCGTCATCACGCGCACGTCGCGACGCGCAGACGCACCGCCGTCGGAATGAATGGAGAACAGCGCTTGCACCACGTCGACAAGTATCCTGACGTCCAACGGGTCTGCATCCCCAGACGTGTCGTCCACGGGGTCGTCGTCCTCAACGTGGCTCGCTCGTGTTCGCTCGGCGTCCACACGCGTCCACAGCGCGCTCATGACTTGCTCTGCCCACATCAGCAGCGTCTTGCGGTCGGTCCGTTGGCGGTCGCCGTCATCCGAGTCGCCAGCGTCGCGTCCACTCCATCCGTCTCTGGCGATGGCACGCAGCAGTTCGACCCACAGCACGGGACTTTGCGCGGTGGACATGCGGACCAAGGCGCCCAGCAGCACATGGCGAGCGCGCCACTGCGCCTCGATGGCCACGGCACCGTCGTCTCCTCCCTCATCTGTGACGTCTGGGGCTCGCCATGACGTCTGGACGAGGCAACGAATGCATGCCTCGTGGTCGTCGCTGCCGTCCACACAGCGCGTCCACAGCGTCCGCACGGCGGCATCCGCAGCGGCGACCACTGCGTCCTCGTCCACTGCTTCCTCCACCGCCAGCGTCGAGAGTATCTGCGCCGTCGCCTCGCGGCAGCATCGCGTCACGTCGTCGTCTTCTGCGCTGGCACGCATGTTGATCCGCCATGCAATTTAAGATATGGCGCGAAAAGGAAACACACACCACAATAATTATTGCGACTCCCCAACTCAGCAATAACCCTTTGTTGATGCATACTGTACCGATAATCGTTTGCTGATGTGGTCCACAATTATGTACCCATGTCCACAAACATCAGTGACGTCACTGCACCTTTCGATCTTGCTGAAGACCTCCATGATGAACACGACGCAAGATGTCAAGCACGTGGTCGCTCATACACCACTCGAAGCACGCGAAAACACCAAGTAAGTCTTTTGATTTTCAGGTGGCAAAGAGTCTTCGAAGCATTGATCTGATCCACAGCCACAATTTCTATTTTTTTTTTGTCAGCAACGCTCCGTGCACTACTCATCGTTGGTGTAGGATCGTGATCGATAGTGTGCGACGACCATGTTTGCTGTCCATGGAGAGTCTGTGTTTGGTTGACGCCCGTCGCGACGACAAACGAGGTCAGTGGCGAGGACAACACAAGTAGATCGACGTATGTGATGACGAAGGTGTCTACTGTCGGTCGACCGAAGACTCCCATTATTCACTTAGAGGGCGTCACCGTTGTGAACCCATTTCCCATTCTGGCAAAGACATCGTTCTGCTGCCTGAATGAGGCATGAACACCGACCCCCGTGCGCCGCGTCATTCCACACGAAGTCAATAAAATATAATGCAGTGGTTTCAAATACATTCGCCTTCAGCTTCCGTTGGATGGCGCCACAGTCACTTTATTCACGCCATTCGTCGTGCTTGAGCCAACGCTGCCTCGCTTGGTCTGTGTACCGTCCCCTGCAGCTGTTTTGGAGGTGCTGTTGGTGTACTTGCTTGACTTGGACTCTTCATTCAGACGGAAGGCCTTGGGCACGAGCATCATGCTCATCACTAGGACGGTGCAGAACAGCAACGAGAATGCCAAGAACATGTAGAACGGAATCGCGTCGAGCGTCACGAGGTACGCCATCGGCAGCATCACAAGACTGCCGAAAAGCACGACCACCGACGACGCAAAGATCCAAATCGACTCCTGGAAGTCGTTCGAGAGATTGCGGATCAAGAACGATAGGTACAGACCCATCGCCAGCACGATCGCCTTCCAGAAGATCAAGAGCGCACTGAAAATGAAACTCGACGACTTGCATGACAGACTGCCGTACGATCCTCCGTTGAGCTCCAGCATCTGCGTGTATGAGATTGTTGGTTCGGGAAAGTCGACGGCGAACCACGCGATCAACACGATGCAGTCGACCGCGAAGAAGACCATGAACATCTTGAACATGACCTTGGTTGAGAGCACGACGCGCTTCATGGCTTGCGACGAGAACACTCGGTAGACGCGCAGAGACTTCACCACCAACGATGCAAAGATCATCGTGTAGCCGAGTGCGAGAAATGTTGGGCGGGCTGCGCATAAAAACCTCGTCGGTGCGCCGGCATAAAGGAGCACGGCGATGCATATGATGATGCCACCAAATACCATGATCATAAGAAACTCGAATTGGGACCGCTTGATGATCGGTTTGTCACGCTTCGTGAACACGAAGACAAGTGCACCGACCAGTACGACAATGAGGATGAAGGAGACGACAGTGACAACCAGAAACGCCGACGCCTTGATCGGGACGTAATCGCATGGTAGAATCACATCTGGGTTCAACTTGACTCCACCCGTGCATTCTGCTGATGATGAGGGGTCGTCTGCGCGTGGAATTTTCCAATAGAACACAGCTCGACGTCGACCATCCGTTCCGCATTCAGTGACCTTGAAGTCCATAAAGTCGGCCTCACACTTGGGTCTTTGATCAATCCAAGATGCCCAGACCGTTGGGTTAGCCACCAACCAAGCACAGGATCGAGACGTCCTCATCGGGTCGGGAAGCTCCGAGTAGCCTCCATCACACTCATACGAAATAGAGGCGTTGTCTGGGTCCGGGAAGCGCCACTGAAAGGAAATTGTTCGAATCTGCGTGGAGTTGTCGAGAACAGCTCCATCGTCACTGCAACCATCAATCTTGTAGGTGATATGCTTCTCGAATGAACAACTGGGCAACCTATCCATCCACAACTTCCAGTCGCTGTAGTGATCCTTTAGCCATGTGCATGCTGTTGTGAAGTAAGCATCATCTGGAGCGGGAGTCTTTGTCGTCACACTCACGTACGTTGCCATGAGCTGATTGATACTGAGTTCGGTCAATGTAAACGCATTCAGAAATCCGCCAGCGGGTTGGTTGTCACGCATTAGCAAAGGCGCCCACTTGTCCAATCGAATCATTGGGAAATCCACTCGGACCGGATTAGTTGTCTTGTTGCCGTACCCGTTCTCACCGAACGTTCGAGTGTTTAGCGCAACTTCTTCAGGCGTTGCTCGTGGGAGGAAAATGCGCTCGAACTTGTTTGGCAGCTCATAGAAGATCGTATCGGGCTCGTAATAGTAAAACACCAACGGCGTCGAGTTCTTGGCGGCTTCAATGATGTAGTCGTACGCTCCCCCATAATCAAGAAAGCAAAAGTAGGCCGGAATGTCGTTGTTGCTGAACATTGCTTGAAGAAGTCCGAAATCGTAGAGATAGTTCATGAGAACAACAACCATGCATTCCTTCCCTTTGGCTTCGCGTAATGTGCAAGCATAACTTTTCGAGCAGTGATTCTGGCACCCAAACTCGCCGTCAGGGCACCCGATCGTCTTTGGAGGAAAATGCTTGGTGTTGTTTCGTAGCTTGGATACGGCCAGAGCCCCGATCAGGTCTTCGTTGAACGAATAATCGCGGAAGAAGTCCGCACTATAGATCGGATTATGTTTGGTCGAGTTCGCTCCATCCTTGATGAAGTCTCGCAGCGTGTAGGCACCAGAGCGACCAAAGTATCCCAGACCCCCCGCGATGTACGTTTCGTTCGCATACACAGCATATGCCTCAGACAAGCCCACTGTCCAGGTCTCCACGTTAGCATGAACAGGGGTGCATCTCCCGACTCCCACGGATGACATTCGCTGTGCCATATCAGGTGAATACGGAATCCGATAGAGCGAAACCTCATACCCGACCTGGACATGATCGATCATTAGTATGGGCATTCGTGGTGATGTCAGAATTCGACACATACCATCTCTTGCGCCAAGATAGCAAACACCAACGTCGCGATGGCATTACTAACCCACGTCTTCAATTCGACAATCAATGTCCCGTCAATCTTTCCTCGGTCAACAAGCTTGCCGTCGACAATCTTGCTGCCGTGACCGAAGTACACAGCAGTGCCCGGCATGCATTCTTTACGATACAGCGTCGATGGATCCGCAGCAGTTCGCTCATCCTTGATCTGTGCCAAAAACGTGCATTAGAGGTTGTTTGAAGCCATCTAAAATCGCTCAGTCCGAGCCCATACCCAGAACCGTGTGTGTTTCAGCGCCGGACGAAGGAATGGATGTACCAAACGCCCTTTGCTGTCTCGCGCAGACGCCGACACCTTGAGTTCGCCCTCCATCTTCTTCACCCACGCATCATCAAAGCACGTCCCAATGAAGTGGTTCGGAGGGTATTTGTCCTGAAGGCCGTAGAGATACTCACCACGTCAAACTTCATTCCGTGAGAGAAAAGTGTCCATCAAACCACCACACGCACCGCCATCGCTTGACCCACGAGGCACGCGGCGAGCGCGAGCGCGAGAAGACGTCGCGCCATGCCACTTGAACACGTCGTCTTCTGTTGGTCCCCAGTTGCAGTCTGTCTGTCTATCTAGCTGTCTGTCGATCTATCTCTCGCCAGCACGCACGAGATCCTTCTGTGAAGTTCGTTACTCATCGCAGCTTCCGTCATGCGCTCAGCCACGGGCCGTTGCCCCGACATTCGTCGAATGGCCACTGGTCTCCTGAGAATAGCCACAACGTGCGGACATTCCCATGGGCGACTGCAGTAACCACCACTCTCGTGCGTTTGTCGATGGCGGGACGTAGAGAAACCAACCCAATCTGGACGCAAGAACAGCTTGCGATGATGGCGACGCGCGCGGGGCGGAGGCGGCGGCGGATGGCGGTACACGGACCGTTATGGGAAGGTGGCGCTTGCATTACATTTACCCTACTGCGCTCACGGCCGAGTCCACCAGCACGGCATACTTGACCGCCCGCCCACCACCGCTCGCAAGAGCAGATCGAATGGATGGTTGTGGGACTGCTCTACTGGTGCTATTCCTCGGCGTGTTGGACGCCGGGCAGCGCATCATATATCCAACACGAGAAGAGACCACACGCGGCTGAGACGCTGCGCTTTGGCTTTGGCGACGTGCTGAGAGGTCGAGAGTCACCGCGCGACAAGCAGTCCGCGCTCTGACGTTGTGGACGATGACGAACCCAGCGGACGACGGAGTCGGATTGCGCTTTGTGCGGACGCTGTGCCAATGCCACCGCCATCGCCATCGCGCACAGGACGCTGCAGCCGCAGCATTCGAACGCCCGCACGTCACTCGGTGCTGCTATCGCGCCGCCTTCGTCCGCCCACTGTTCTGCTCAAGTCGGACGCGTGTTCTTCGTTCGTCCATTTCGCCACTTCATCAGTCGACGTCATGCAGGAACAGTCACAGTAGCTTGGCTTAGCCTCACCACGCTGTCACAACATTTAACCACGTGGATAAATGGCGTGGTCCAATGGTTTTTGTCTTTGCCTTCTTTCTCAACACGACACATTTATTCAAACGGTGGTTTTTGGATTATCCAGCAACGAAAACTTTTGCAAGTTACGGTAACATATCCTCAACCACCCCACGTCCCTTTGATAACGCATACACATCCAACGAATGTGGTCCACACCTTCTTCACTTCACTCCGACGTCTCCGCCATCTCGACCAGCGCCCCAATGTGGCGCTCCAATGCGTCCCGCTCCGCGCGACTCGCGAGCACCGCACGCAGCTTCGCCTGCACAGCGCCGTCGCTCTTCATGTGTTTTGGTACGTTCAGCACGCTCAGCACTGTCTGAGTAATCGCTGCGTCGCTATCGCTATCGCTATCGCGGTCAAGCGTACCCATTCGTCCAGCGAGCACCACGTTGCGAATCGCCGTCACCAGTGTATCTCGATCAGGGCGACCGAAGAGGATCTTGCTGCCCGTGATCGTGACCGAGTTGCCTGCCATCTTTAACGTCTTGTGGTCGATCAAGCTCGGTGCAGAGCGCCCTAATGGCGCCATGAGGTCCTGCGTGAGCTTCATAACGTCGTCCAGACCGCTCGCCGTTTGCGCGTCGACTCCCCACGACAGACCAACGATTAGCAACAGCAGCAGCAGCAGCAGCACCGCTGGCATCCCCAATGGGAGGGATGAACGGTTGCGCGTGGAGCTTGACAGCATGTGGCTTGAGCGATGGACTCGGAAACCAGCAGTGGCAGAGGCGGAGGAGACGAGAACGCGTGCTGCCAATCGGAGACCGTGAAGAAAGGTCGGGAGCATTTCCTCGCGCTCGTGTGGCATCGTCTCCATCGAACTTGGGAGACTGCACCGCGCGATTCCGTGCAACGCTCTCAGTCATCGATCGCAGAGAGATCAGCAAACATACTTGCGGGTAATTCCCATGTGATCTACTCTGCTTTGGAGAAAGGATCATATCGCTGTGATACCCACGCGTATATTGAGCGAATGGATGCACGGGCATTGGGTGGCACTACGCAAGTTGTCTGTTCATTCGAGCTAACGTACCTTTCTCCTTGGCACTCCACAAGCCGTTCACAGTGGACGCATCGCTTGAATCGTCGTGAGAGGCAGCGAGCACTTGGAGCGAGGCGTCGCGTCTGGCGCACACACGACGCGACCTGACGGGAACGGCACCACAAGCGCTTTGGGGTTCGTTCGTAAAATCGCGGCACAAAGAGGCGTATTGAACGCCAAGACGGTGGTGCCAGCGCTGTCCCCCACGGAGCGAGCGCCGACGCGGTAGTTGAAGGACCCCGTCGGTGGGCGTGTGACCCATCCTGGCACGACTGACGTGTTGGTGCCACGGAGATCCACGAGCGAGCTGTACCATGAGACGTCCGGTAGATTGCCTAAGAAAGGATTCCCTGCGAACTGTAGCTTCACAAAGAATCGACCAGCCAGTGTCTCCGGCCGAATGCTTGTGATCTGGGTCGTCTGGATCGAGAACTCGACGCTCGACATCAACTTCAGCGACTGTGCTGGCAATGCCGAAATGGGATTCGCATCCAGACTAAGCCGTGTGAGCGACCTTGGCCAGCGCTCATGCAGATCCTCTGGGAGAGCAGCGAGGTCGGTCGTGCAGATCTGAATGTCCACAAATGGCGCGCCACGCTGAAGGAGCCCTGGAGGAAGAGAGCTGATGTTGAAGACTCGCACGAGCCACAGACGTCCGAGATACGGGTGATGTGTGCGTTCCAGCGCGGCGTCTGCCTCCCATCGGCTGATCGTAGCGTTGAAGACCTCGAGGTGGGCGAGGTAATTCAATGACTGAATTCGCGACGGCATTTCTAGCTGCGGACAATGTGTCAAGCGCAATGCCGACAGACTGGGCACGTCAACTTTGTCGAGCAGGGCAGTCAATTCGTCACCGGACCCTTGGATGTGAGCTCGATGACAATTGATCTCCAAGACAGCACATGGCCAACGCCGAGTTCGCCACGGACGAACGAACACATCACACTTGAGACCATCAATGGAACTGGTAGGTGAGTGGCGCACGTACGACTCAACGTGCATCGCCACAACCACAAATCCGGCGAAGACGCTAAGCCCATCGAAGACGCGTGATCGGAAGGAGCGCTGCTGTTGACAGCTACACACAGGCTGTGCGCACTTGGAGCTTGGTCTCTCACCAGCAGCACTGATTGCACCAACCTTTTCCTTGGTAGTCGCGGTCTTCTCAGTCTTTTCAGCCATCTTCGAGATCTCTTGAACACCCAAGATCTTTCTCGCGGCGCTTGTCGGCTGAGACCCGGAGGGCAACAACGCGATCTTGCGCTTTGCGGCCTCTAACGCGACGATCGCCATGCAAGCTGCCAAGCGCGTCGAAAAGACATCGCTCCAGTTCTGAATGAGAGTGAGCTGCGACGTAAAGCGGAAATACGTGCTCGTGGGGATGTCCCAAAACAAATTGCCTTCTCTCGAGATGCGATTGACACGACGCCACGCAAACTCCGTGATTCCAATCGTGAAGCACGTGGCGAGAACCATGCTAAACACCAATCGAGTCATCCGGTTAGTTGTGATGGTGGAGTGGTGAAGGAGTTGCCGAAGCATCGGCGTGGACCAACAGTTGAGCACAAGAACGACGACTGCCAAGTTGACCAGAGCAAATTCCGAGATAATGCCTGTCATTCGCTGAACCACTCGGATTTGCGTGATCACCTCGAGCGTCTCGCGAAGCTCCGTGCCGGTCTCATAATGCTCCCCATCCATTGTAAAATACACCCGCCAAAGCGTTCGCAGACGCGAGAAAACGAGGATAATAGGGCGGATGGCCACTCGCACAGCCTTCATCATCCGGGCAAGTTTAGTATTCGAGCGCCCTGATGTTGCGCGACGCGCGAGCTTGCTCTTTATCGATACCATCACGTCTGGTTGCGGGGACGTTGATTGTTTCACCGGGAAACTTAGTAAAAGTGCCCGATGCCGAATCGTGGCATTGAGCGCTCGAATGACGCTCACAGTGTGCCAAGCGGCGATGAAAGAGCTCGTTAGAACCATCGCATAGCTTCGTCCCTTCGATGCTTCATACACCATCCCAATGGCTCGAGTGTACGCATTCTGTAGATCGGCGTTGACGCGGATCTGGTTGACGTACTGCCGAGCTTCAAAGCAGTAGGTTCCGAGGTACGCTCCATGCAGCGTGAGGACGAGCACGGCACAAACGACCCGAGTCCGACGACCGAGCGGTGTGTGTTCGACGACCATCCAGCTTGCCAATGGAACTCTTTTGAGTCGATGCTTGCACCAAAAAGAAATGAGAGCTGTGCAGGGGAGGAGACGGAGGCGTCGACGTACTTGGCGACGACACGGTATCTTATGTCGGTCGATCGCAGACTCCGATTATATCGGGCGTTACCATTCTAGATCCATGTCTCATTCTGGCAACAAAGATAATATAGATGATGCAGTAAAGCGCATTTTTCTTCAGTGGTTCGACACAGGGGTCACTGCCGACTTCGGACGCGAACTGCTTCCCACGGTGTCCGGCTTTGTGTGCTGCTCGGACGCAATCTGCGCCGATGGAGCAGAGTACTTACTCGACCTAGACTCTTCATTCAGGCGGAAGGCCTTGGGCACGAGCATCATGCTCATCACTAGAACGGTGCAGAATAGCAACGAGAATGCCAAGAACATGTAGAACGGAATCGCGTCGAGCGTCACAAGGTACGCCATCGGCAGCATCACGAGACTGCCGAAAAGCACGACCACCGACGACGCAAAGATCCAAATCGACTCCTGGAAGTCGTTCGAGAGATTGCGGATCAAGAACGACAGGTACAGACCCATCGCCAGCACGATCGCCTTCCAGAAGATCAAGAGCGCGCTGAAAATGAAACTCGACGACTTGCACGACAGGCTGCCGTACGATCCTCCGTTGAGCTCCAGCATTTGCGTGTACGACACGGTGGGTTCGGGAAAGTCGACGGCGAACCACGCGATCAACACGATACAGTCGACCGCGAAGAAGACCATGAACATCTTGAACATGACTTTGGTCGAGAGCACGACGCGCTTCATGGCTTGCGACGAGAACACTCGGTAGACGCGCAGGGATTTGACTACGAGTGATCCAAAGATCATCGTGAAGCCAAGTGCGAGAAATGTTGGGCGGGCTGCGCATAAAAACCTCGTCGGCGCGCCAGCATAGAGGAGCACGGCGACGCATATGATGATGCCACCAAATACCATGATCATAAGAAACTCGAATTGGGACCGCTTGATGATCGGTTTTTCACGTGAAATGAAGACAAAAACAAGTGCCCCAACTAGTATGGCAACAAGGAGAGTCGAGATCACGATGACAGCCAGAAACGATGACGCCTTAAGCGGGACGTAATCGCATGGTAGAATCACATCTGGATTCAACTTGACTCCACCCGTGCATTCTGCTGACAACGAATGATCGTCTGTGCGTGGGATCTTCCAGTAAAACACAGCTCGACGTCGACCATCTGACCCACAATCCGTGACCTTGAAGTCCATAAAGTCGGCCTCACACTTGGGACTATCATCAATCCAAGATGCCCAGACCGTTGGGTTAGCCACCAACCAAGCACAGGATCGAGACGTCCTCATCGGGTCGGGAAGTTGTGCGTAGCCTCCGTCGCACTCATACGAAAGAGAGGTATTATCTGGGTCTGGGAAGCGCCACTGAAAGGAAATTGTTCGAATCTGCGTGGAGTTGTCGAGAACAGCTCCATCGTCACTGCAACCATCAATCTTGTAGGTGATATGCTTCTCGAATGAACAGCTTGGTAGCCGCTCCATCCACAACTTCCAATCGTTGTAATGCTCCTTTAGCCATGTGCATGCTGTTGTGAAGTAAGCATCATCTGGAGCGGGAGTCTTTGTCGTCGCACTCACATACGTTGCCATGAGCTGATTGATGCTGAGTTCGGTTAGTGTAAACGCATTCAAGAATCCGCCGGCTGGTTGGTTGTCGCGCAGTAGCAAAGGCGCCCACTTGTCCAATCGAATCATTGGAAAATCGACTCTAATAGGGTTGTTTGTTTTGTTGCCGTACCCGTTCTCACCAAACGTGAGAGTATTTTTCGCAGCCTCTTCAGGAGTTGATCGGGGAAGAAAAATGCGCATGAACTTGTTTGGCTGCTCATAGAAGATCGTGTCTGGCTCGTAATAGTAAAACACCAGGGGAGTCGAGTTCTTCGCTGCTTCAATGATGTAGTCGTATGCTCCCCCGTAGTCGAGAAAGCAGAAGTAGGCCGGAATGTTATTGTTGCTGAACACAGCTTGAACGAAGCCGAGGTCGTAGCGATAGTTCTGGAGCACAACAACCATGCATTCCTTCCCTTTGGCTTCGCGTAATGTGCAAGCATAACTTTTCGAGCAATGATTCTTGCACCCCAGCTCGCCATCAGGGCACCCGATCGTCTTTGGAGGAAAATGCTTGGTGTTGTTTCGTAGTCTCGATACGGCCAGAGCCTGAATCAACTCTTCTTCAAAAGCGTAGTCCCGAAAAAAATCAGCGCTATATATCGGATTGTGCTTGGCTGGATTTGTTCCATCTTCGACGAAGTCAAGTAGTGTGTAGACACCCGAGCGACCGAAGTACCCAACGCCACCCGCACAATATGTTTCGTTTGCGTACACCGCATAAATCTCAGTCATGCTCTGAGTCCAGGTCTCGACGTTCGCGTGGACAGGAGTGCACTTCCCGAGCCCAACTGACGACATTCGTTGTGCCATATCAGGTGAATACGGAATCCGATAGAGCGAAACCTCATACCCAACCTGACCACCAACAGCCGTTAATACGCGCATTCGTGATGACACCAAACTGTGAAACATACCATCTCTTGCGCTAGAATTGCAAACACCAACGTCGCAATCGCATTGCTCACCCATGTCTTCAGCTCAACAATCAGTGTCCCGTCAATCTTGCCTCGATCGACAAGCTTGCCGTCAACAATCTTGCTACCATAACCATAAAACGCAGCTCCAGCGGGCATACATTCGCTCCGATATAGCGTCGATGGATCGGCAGCAGTCCGTGGATCCTTGATCTGTGCCAAAAGTTGTCAGTCTCGCGCAACAGACCCTCTAATTCATAGTACGTACCCAGAACCGTGTGTGTTTCAGCGCCGGACGAAGGAATGGATGAACCAAACGCCCTTTGCTGTCTCGCTCTGACGCCGACACCTTGAGTTCGCTCTCCATCTTTTTGACCCATGCGTCATCAAAGCACGTCCCAAGAAAATGGTTCGGCGGATATTTGTCCTGAAGGCCATAGAAATGTGCGCCCCATCAATCTCCTCTATGTGAGAGATGCTTCCCGTCATGTTAATGCACCCACCGCCATCGCTTGGTCCACGACGCACGCGACAAGCACGAGCGCGAGAATACGTCGCGCCATGCCCACTTCACGTCGTCTTCCCCTGGTCCTCAGTTTCTGTCCGTTGGTCTGCTCGCTTGTGTGTCTGTTGGACTGTTGACCCGCAGCGTAGCGCTAAATATCCACCGATCCGTCACTCAATGCAGCTCACACCATGCGCGTCCTCGCTCATGTTGCCACTCGCTGTGGGTCATTTTGGGGACACCCGTCGTCCTTGAAGCGTGCTCAGAATAGCGACGGCAGTTGAAGTGACCAACACTCGTGCGTTGATGTCGACGGAAGGTCGCTTGATGCGAATGATGATCATATGTCTGTCACACGCGAATGAAGGTGTCGTCGGCCGTTTGCTCTTCGTCCGCAGTGATCATCAATCAACCAACACGCGATGACCGACGGAGACGACGCGGAGAACAGGAGCGACGGCGAATGGGGCGACGCGTCGCCGCTGGATGGCGATGGCGACGACGACGCAGTTGCTGCGTCCCCCCGCAGCCAACTGCGCGCGGCGGCAGTGGCGTCGAAACGAGGGCGAAAGAAGCGCAAGGCGACGTACTACATTCGCAAGGTCTGTGATGGTGGTACCTGTGGTGAAGTGGAAGGTGGTTCTGATGATGGCTCGGGAAATGCATCAGGAAGAGAAAGAGATGCTGGTGAATGAGGTGGCGCGTCTCGAAGCACGACTGTTGGAGCTCGAGATGGAGACCGAGCGCAAAACGGGAGTTGTTCCAAGGCGCGTGAAGGCGCAATTGCGAGCGTCGCTCGACCTCAATGCGTTGCTGCACGAGGGCATCCGGAGCAGTGACCTCGCTCTCGCTGGCGCGCAATCACTAGTACTTCGACAGCAGGTTCGTCGTCACTTTTTAGTTTCGAGCGTGGCGCCTGGACTTTATTCCATTGACTGCTCTGTTCAGATGGATCGAGATCGGAACCCTCTCGAGACATACCTGCATCTACCAACATCCCCGCAGCAACGACGCAACATTCTACTGTCTCTCTGTCCACACAAGTTGCGCACAGCCACGTCATTTATCTTGGAACGTATTCGTCATCTCGATCTGCGCCGTTCCGTGCTCCAAAACGATGAAATGGAGATGCCAAATGGAGACTATGTTGTCGTTGGGTTCGACGTCACACCATTTCCAGGTGTGACGGACGTGAAGGTGGTGCATGACATGATGGAGCAATTTCTGAAGGCCCAAGAGATCTTTGTCTCGGAAAGTCTGGGGGTTGTGAGTGTTCTTGAGAACGAGACGGAGTACACAGTTCAGTCAAGCGCATCGCAGGTTCGTTTCCTGACGTGTCTCGCTCCAGGCGTAGAAGTCGAGCACAACTTGGCAATGTTCACCGAGTTCTGCGACTCATCGCCACTACTCGACCGTCCGCACAGTGTGAGTGTCGTGGACTACATCAACGAGGACGACTTGTATCCGTATGTTCCAAGCGAGCGGCTCCGCGAGGACGTCACCGGCGTCAATCTGATTCTTCAAAGCGCCCCATCGGCCGAGTATCCCGACCAGCCACCAGATATTGCACTTGCTCGCTGCTCGCTGGGTTTTCATTCGTCTTCACAAGCCTCGCTGCCTCGTGACACCCGAGATGGCCCAAGTCGCGAAGGATGCCATAATCCAGTGGGGGAAAGTCATGCCGCGCGTTCTTCGCGAACGACTCTTGCGTTGTTGAGAATCAACAAACACGTCAGAAAGAAAGATCGCAGGTAGGCTATCACATTAATCGAGAATCTGTTAAACTGGTCTAGTGATTGCGAGATACTCGAACGGTATACTGCAATTGGCGATTGGCGATGGAGTGGGAGGTACGCTGCAATCCACAAGTGCTGATGGTAAGCGGGTGGTGACGAGGGTCGGATTTTCTCGGAGCTGGGCTGCACAGAACGGAGTACTGCCTGCGGTGATGACAGCGATCCACTCCTTAGTCCCCGATCCAAGGACGTGAAAGTTGCCGCCACCTTGCTTTTGGTAGACCCACTGTGGAAGCCGTGTCACGTTGGTGAATCGAATGTCAACGTAAGACGCGTACCAGTCTTCATCTGGCAGATCACTCAGCGCCGTATTGCTACTAAGCCTCAGTGCCGCAATTGTGTGGCCTCGAAGTATCTCCGATGGAATGCTGGTGAAATTGTTTCCTTTGAACTCGTACGAGAATGCGCTCATCTGAGCAAGCGAAGGTGGGAACGCTGAGAGTCCCGTGGATTCAAAACCAATGGTAGTCATGATCGTTGGCCAACGCGAACCAAGGTCACTCGGCAACTCCGAAAGATCGCTGAGGCATACAGAGAGGTCGACAACAGGAAAACCTGGGGTGGTGATGCCTGGAGGAAGCATCGTCATGTTGCGGACACCATACAGCCAAAGGCGGCCAAGATTCGGCTGGTTCCGCGACAGCAGCGCCGCTTCTTCACTCCATTCCACCAGCGTTGCATTGAAGACTTCAAGATGCGCCAAGTTCGGAAATGATTGTATCGTGGAGGGCATCTCCAACGCAGGACAATGCGTGAAGCGAACGTAAGTCAGCGAAGCCGTGTCGATGAGACCAAGTAGTGCTGCCAGCTCTTCTCTCGTTCCTGAGACGCCAGCACGATGACAGTTGACCTCCAGCACTGAGCACGGCCAGCGCAAGGTAGACCACGGGTGCACAAGGCGCTCGCATTTGAGACCCAGCGCAGGAGGAACGTTCGTGTGACGAAGCTTTGCCTCAATGTGCACTACAAGCACGAACACACCTGCGAAGATGCCGATCCCGTCGAATACTTTGGACCGAATCGGACGGTTATTCTGCGCCGAAGGACGAACCTCGGTTTGCTTTCTTGCATCCAAGTCGTCGTCACTGCTGCTGCTGGAGCTAGCGCGAGATGACCCCGACGTTGGTGGAGCCAATGTCGCGACGGCTACGGGCTCACGATGCTTGGAAGAAGAGCCGAGTGCGACCTTGCGCCTGGCGGCGTTCAGCGCCATGATGGCTACGCCTGCAGCAACGCGACTGGAGACAATGTCGAGCCACCCGTCTTTGAAGGCAAAGTGTGCGGCCGCTCGTAGCTCCGCTGGCTGTGTGGGATCCAAGAAGATTGTTGAACTCGAAGTTAAATGGTTGACTTTGGCCCATGCAAGAAATGGGACCAACACGGTGAAGCAAGTCGCAATGACCATACCAACGACGAGACGGCCGACGCGATTTGTTGTCACAGAGCGCTTCCGGAAGACAGCACGCAGCAGAGGCGTGGACCAGCAATTGAGGATCAGTGCAATGGTAACGTTCTCGGTGAACCCGCTGTCGACAATGGTTTGCGTCATGCGCCGGACGACATTAACTTGGGTGAGGATCTCAAGTAGCTCTCGAATCTCCGTGCCTGTCTCGTAGTGTTCGCCATCAATCGTAAAGTACGAGCGCCATGTTACGCCAATTCGACCGGCAAGCTGGCGAGCGCGCTGAAGACTCGAGCGAAAGAAGTGCACGCATCGGGAACACTTGGACTTGGGTTTGATGGCTGCCTTCACTGCTGTTTGGTTTACATGATTCCCAAGTTTAGACGACGACAAGCGACGTAGCTTCGCGACGATCCCTTCTGATGGGATTTGGTCAGTCAGGGGGTCGCTCATCAAGAGCTCGCGATGGCGGACGCTTGAGACGACCGCACTCAGGATGCGAGCGCTGTGCCAGGCTGCGATCAGAGAACTTGTGATGCACATTGCGAGGCTGCGCGGGCGCGACGCCGAGTACACGACGCCGAGTGCTCGCGCATACGCATTCTGAAGCGTCGAGTTGACGAACGTCTGCAAGTAGTACTGCCGTGCCTCGTACCCATATATTGACGCATACGCCGTGTGCAGTAAGAGTGCGATCAGCGCACAAGCTCGTCGTGGCCACGGAGGAAGCGGCTCGGGAGTGAGCATTGCGATTGAGGTTGACGGTGTCTTCAACGCGACGATGCTAAGTGGATCTGGTGCACTGGAGAATTTCGGGACTGATCTTGACAGGCGAAGATCAGGGCGGCGCTCGGAGTCAGTCAAGCAACGATTTTTTTAGATGCTGCGCGAGATCTCTGTCGTCGCCGAACCTCAGAAAGATTCGTTGGATCTGATGAAGGCTACCACAGACTCAGACCATGTCTCGTCAAGTGCATTCACGAACCAAGAGCAGTCGGGTGCGTCACAGGTCGATGGAGAAGCAATACCACTGCTTCAGCAACTCAAGTCATATATTCTCAATTTCTAATCATTAGTGCTCTCGCGAAGACGGCGCGACGCTCACTTTGTTCGCCATAGCGTGGGTGGTGCTTGAGCCGACACTGCCTCGCTTGGTCTGTGTACCATCTCCCGCAACCGTCGTGTTGCTGTTGGTGTACTTGCTCGACTTGGATTCTTCATTCAGACGGAAGGCCTTGGGCACAAGCATCATGCTCATGACCAGCAGAGTGCAGAACAGCAACGAGAATGCCAAGAACATGTAGAACGGAATCGTGTCGAGTGTCACAAGGTACGCCATCGGCAGCATCACGAGACTGCCGAAAAGCACGACCACCGACGGCGCAAAGATCCAAATCGACTCCTGGAAGTCGTTCGAGAGATTGCGGATCAAGAACGACAGGTACAGACCCATCGCCAGCACGATCGCCTTCCAGAAGATCAAGAGCGCGCTGAAAATGAAACTCGACGACTTGCACGACAGACTACCGTATGATCCTCCGTTGAGCTCCAGCATCTGCGTGTACGACACGGTGGGTTCGGGAAAGTCGACGGCGAACCACGCGATCAGCACAATGCAGTCGACCGCGAAGAAGACCATGAACATCTTGAACATGACCTTGGTCGAGAGCACGACGCGCTTCATGGCTTGCGACGAGAACACTCGGTAGACGCGCAGGGACTTGACTACGAGTGATCCAAAGATCATTGTGAAGCCAAGTGCGAGAAACGTTGGGCGAGCTGCGCATAAAAACCTCGTCGGCGCGCCAGCATAGAGGAGCACGGCGACGCATATGATGATGCCACCAAATACCATGATCATGAGAAACTCGAACTGGGACCTCTTGATGATCGGTTTGTCACGCTTCGTGAACACGAAGACAAGTGCACCGACCAGTACGACAATGACGATGAAGGAGACGACAGTGACAACCAGAAACGAAGACGCCTTAAGCGGGACGTAATCGCATGGTAGAATCACATCTGGATTCAACTTGACTCCACCCGTGCATTCTGCTGACAACGAATGATCGTCTGTGCGTGGGATCTTCCAGTAAAACACAGCTCGACGTCGACCATCCGTTCCGCATTCCGTGACCTTGAAGTCCATAAAGTCGGCCTCACACTTGGGACTTTCATCAATCCAAGATGCCCAGACCGTCGGGTTAGCCACCAACCAAGCACAGGATCGAGACGTCCTCATCGGGTCGGGAAGCTCCGAGTAGCCTCCATCACACTCATACGAAATAGAGGCGTTGTCTGGGTCCGGGAAGCGCCACTGAAAGGAAATTGTTCGAATCTGCGTGGAGTTGTCGAGAACAGCTCCATCGTCACTGCAACCATCAATCTTGTAGGTGATATGCTTCTCGAATGAACAACTGGGCAACCTACCCATCCACAACTTCCACTCGTTGTAGTGCTCCTTGAGCCACGTACATGCTGTTGTGAAGTAAGCATCATCTGGAGCGGGAGTCTTTGTCGTCGCACTCACATACGTTGCCATGAGCTGATTGATGCTGAGTTCGGTCAGTGTAAACGCATTCAAGAATCCGCCGGCGGGTTGGTTGTCGCGCAGTAGCATAGGTGCCCACTTGTCCAGTCGAATCATTGGAAAATCGACTCTAATAGGGTTGTTTGTTTCGTTGCCGTACCCGATCTCGTCATTCCGGAACGCGAATCATACCATCTCTTGCGCCAGAATTGCAAACACCAGCGTCGCGATCGCATTGCTCACCCATGTCTTCAGTTCAACAATCAGTGTCCCGTCAATCTTCCCTCGATCGACAAGCTTGCCGTCAACAATCTTGCTACCATAACCATAAAACGAAGGAATGGATGCACCAAACGCCCTTTGCTGTCTCGCTCTGACGCCGACACCATGAGCTCTTGTTCCATCTTCGTCACCCACGCGTCATCAAAGCACGTCCCAAGAAAATGGTTCGGCGGATATTTGTCCTGAAGGCCATAGAAATGTGCGCCCCATCAATCTCCTCTATGTGAGAGATGCTTCCCGTCATGTTAATGCACCCACCGCCATCGCTTGGTCCACGACGCACGCGACAAGCACGAGCGCGAGAATACGTCGCGCCATGCCCACTTCACGTCGTCTTCCCCTGGTCCTCAGTTTCTGTCCGTTGGTCTGCTCGCTTGTGTGTCTGTTGGACTGTTGACCCGCAGCGTAGCGCTAAATATCCACCGATCCGTCACTCAATGCAGCTCACACCATGCGCGTCCTCGCTCATGTTGCCACTCGCTGTGGGTCATTTTGGGGACACCCGTCTTCCTTGAAGTGTGCTCAGAATAGCGATGGCAGTTGAAGTGACCAACACTCGTGCGTTGATGTCGACGGAAGGTCGCTTGATGCGAATGATGATCATATGGCTGTCACACGCGAATGAAGGTGTCGTCGGCCGTTTGCTCTTCGTCCGCAGTGATCATCAATCAACCAACACGCGATGACCGACGGAGACGACGCGGAGAACAGGAGCGACGGCGAATGGGGCGACGCGTCGCCGCTGGATGGCGATGGCGACGACGACGCAGTTGCTGCGTCCCCCCGCAGACAACTGCGCGCGGCGGCGGTGGCGTCGAAACGAGGGCGAAAGAAGCGCAAGGCGACGTACTACATTCGCAAGGTCTGTGATGGTGGTACCTGTGGTGAAGTGGAAGGTGGTTCTGATGATGGCTCGGGAAATGCATCAGGAAGAGAAAGAGATGCTGGTGAATGAGGTGGCGCGTCTCGAAGCACGACTGTTGGAGCTCGAGATGGAGACCGAGCGCAAAACGGGAGTTGTTCCAAGGCGCGTGAAGGCGCAATTGCGAGCGTCGCTCGACCTCAATGCGTTGCTGCACGAGGGCATCCGGAGCAGTGACCTCGCTCTCGCTGGCGCGCAATCACTAGTACTTCGACAGCAGGTTCGTCGTCACTTTTTAGTTTCGAGCGTGGCGCCTGGACTTTATTCCATTGACTGCTCTGTTCAGATGGACCGAGATCGGAACCCTCTCGAGACATATCTGCATCTACCAACATCCCCACAGCAACGACGCAACATTCTACTGTCTCTCTGTCCACACAAGTTGCGCACAGCCACGTCATTTATCTTGGAGCGTATTCGCCATCTCGATCTGCGTCGTTCCGTGCTCCAAAACGATGAAATGGAGATGCCAAATGGAGACTACGTTGTCGTTGGGTTCGACGTCACACCATTTCCAGGAGTGACGGACGTGAAGGTGGTGCATGACATGATGGAGCAATTTCTGAAGGCCCAAGAGATCTTTGTCTCGGAAAGTCTGGGGGTTGTGAGTGTTCTTGAGAACGAGACAGAGTACACAGTTCAGTCAAGCGCATCGCAGGTTCGTTTCCTGACGTGTCTCGCTCCAGGCGTAGAAGTCGAGCACAACTTGGCAATGTTCACCGAGTTCTGCGACTCATCGCCACTACTCGACCGTCCGCACAGTGTGAGTGTCGTGGACTACATCAACGAGGACGACTTGTATCCGTATGTTCCAAGCGAGCGGCTCCGCGAGGACGTCACCGGCGTCAATCTGATTCTTCAAAGCGCCCCATCGGCCGAGTATCCCGACCAGCCACCAGATATTGCACTTGCTCGCTGGGTGTTCATTCGTCTTCACAAGCCTCGCTGCCTCGTGACACCCGAGATGGCCCAAGTCGCGAAGGATGCCATAATCCAGTGGGGGAAAGTCATGCCACGCGTTCTTCGCGAACGACTCTTGCGTCGTTGAGAATCAACAAAACACGTCAGAAAAGAAAGATCGCAGGTAAGCTATCACAATAATTGAGTCGGTTAAACAGGTCTAGTGATTGCGAGATACTCGAGCGGTGTACTGCAATTGGCGATTGGTGATGGAGTCATCGGTGCCCTACAATCCACGACTGCTGATGGCAAGCGTATGATGTCGAGGGTCGGATTCTCTCGGAGCTGGGCTGCACAGAACGGTGTACTGCCTGCGGTGATGACAGCGATCCACTCCTTAGTCCCCGATCCAAGGACGTGGAATTTGCCGCCACCTTGCTTTTGGTAGACCCACTGCGGAAGCTGTGTCACGTTGGTGAATCGAATGTCGACGTACGACGCGTACCAGTCTTCATCTGGCAGTGCACTCAGCGCCGTGTTGCTACTCAGACTCAGCACCGCAACTGTGCGGCCCCTGAGTATCTCCGATGGAATGCTGAGGAACTTGTTTCCGGTGAAGTAGTACGAGAATGCGCTCATCTGAGCAAGCGACGGTGGGAACGCTGAGAGTCCCGTGGATTCAAAACCGATGCCGGTCATGTCCGTCGGCCAGCGCGAGCTAAGATCGCTCGGCAACTCCGAAAGATCGCTGAGGCATACGGAGACGTCGACAACAGGAAAACCTGGGGTGGTGATGCCTGGAGGAAGCGTCGTCATGTTGCGAACACCATACAGCCAAAGACGGCCAAGGTTCGGCTGGTTTTGCCGTAACAGCGCCGCTTCTTCACTCCATTGCACCAGAGTCGCATTGAAGACCTCAAGATGCGCCAAGTTCGGAAATGATTGTATCGTGGAGGGCATCCCCATCGCAGGACAATGCGTGAAGCGAACATAAGTCAGCGAAGCCGTGTCGATGAGACCAAGTAGTGCCGCCAGCTCTTCTCTCGTTCCTGAGACGCCAGCACGATGACAGTTGACCTCTAGCACTGAGCACGGCCAGCGCAAGGTAGACCACGGGTACACAAGGCGCTCGCATTTGAGACCCAGCGCAGGAGGAACGTTCGTGTGACGAAGCTTTGCCTCAATGTGTACTGCGAGCACGAACACACCTGCGAAGATGCCGATCCCGTCGAAGACTTTGGACCGAATTGGACGGTTATTCTGCGCCGAAGGACGAACCTCGGTTTGCTTTCTTGCATCCAAGTCGTTGTCATCGCTGCTGCTGGAGCTAGCGCGAGATGACCCCGACGCTGGTGGAGCCAATGTCGCGACGGCTACGGGCTCACGATGCTTGGAAGAAGAACCGAGTGCAACCTTGCGCCTGGCGGCGTTCAGCGCCATGATGGCCATGCCTGCAGCAACGCGACTGGAGACAATGTCGAGCCACCCGTCTTTGAAGGCAAAGTGCGCAGCCGCTCGTAGCTCCGCTGGCTGTGTGGGATCCAAGAAGTCCGGTGAACTCGAAGTTAAATAGTTGACTTTGGTCCATGCAAGAAATGGGACCAACACGGTGAAGCAAGTCGCAATGACCATACCAACGACGAGACGGCCGACGCGATTTGTTGTCACAGAGCGCTTCCGGAAGACAGCACGCAGCAGAGGCGTGGACCAGCAATTGAGGATCAGTGCAATGGTAACGTTCTCGGTGAACCCGCTGTCGACAATGGTTTGCGTCATGCGCCGGACGACATTAACTTGGGTGAGGATCTCAAGTAGCTCTCGAATCTCCGTGCCTGTCTCGTAGTGTTCGCCATCAATCGTGAAGTACGAGCGCCATGTTACGCCAATTCGACGGACAAGCTGGCGAACGTGCTGAAGACTCGAGCGACAGAAGTGCACGCACCGGGAACACTTGGACTTGGGTTTGATGGCTGCTTTCACTGCTGTTTGGTGTCCATCCTTCCCAAGTTTTGATGACGGCAAGCGGCGCAACTTGGCAACGATCCCTTCCGATTGTACGTGGTTGGTCGGCGGCTCGCTCATCAGGAGCTCGCGGTGGCGGACGCTTGAGACGACCGCACTCAGGATGCGAGCACTGTGCCAGGCCGCAATCAGCGAACTTGTGATACACATTGTGAGGCTGCGCGGGCGCGACGCCGAGTACGTGACACCTAGCGCTCGCGCGAACGCATTCTGAACCGTCGAGTTGACGAACGTCTGCAAGTAGTACTGCCTTGCCTCGTACCCGTAAATTGACGCGTAGGACGTGTGCAACAAGAGAGCGATCGCCGTACAAACGCGCCGAGCCCAGGGAGAAAGCGGCTCAGGGCCGAGCATTTTGGTTAAGGTGGACAGCGCCTTCAGAACGACAACACTCAGTGGGTCAGGTGCACTCGAGAAGTTAGAGACTGAGCCTGACAGGCGGAGATCAGCACACTCCCTGAGCGTGGCACTCGCCAGTCAGCCACGCTCTCTACGCTATTTCAGACGCCGCACGATACAGTATCTCTGTCGCCGCCGAGCCGTAGATAGATTCATCGGGCATGATGAAGTCCTAAATCATCGCTCACCAAGAGCAACGAAGAGCCAAGCGTCTTCGAGCGACTCCCATATCAACGACGGGGAACCAATGTCTCTGTTTCATTTGTCATTATCAACACTCAAGTCATGTATTGTCTATTTCTCATTGTTAGTGCTCTCGCGAAGACGGCGCGACGCTCACTTTGTTCGCCATAGCGTGGGTGGTGCTTGAGCCGACACTGCCTCGCTTGGTCTGTGTACCATCTCCCGCAACCGTTGTGTTGCTGTTGGTGTACTTGCTCGACTTGGACTCTTCATTCAGACGGAAGGCCTTGGGCACAAGCATCATGCTCATGACCAGCAGAGTGCAGAACAGCAACGAGAATGCCAAGAACATGTAGAACGGAATCGCGTCGAGCGTCACAAGGTACGCCATCGGCAGCATCACGAGACTGCCGAAAAGCACGACCACCGACGACGCAAAGATCCAAATCGACTCCTGGAAGTCGTTCGAGAGATTGCGGATCAAGAACGATAGGTACAGACCCATCGCCAGCACGATCGCCTTCCAGAAGATCAAGAGCGCACTGAAAATGAAACTCGACGACTTGCACGACAGACTGCCGTACGATCCTCCGTTGAGCTCCAGCATCTGCGTGTATGAGATTGTTGGTTCGGGAAAGTCGACGGCGAACCACGCGATCAGCACAATGCAGTCGACCGCGAAGAAGACCATGAACATCTTGAACATGACCTTGGTCGAGAGCACGACGCGCTTCATGGCTTGCGACGAAAACACTCGGTAGACGCGCAGGGACTTCACCACTAACGAGGCAAAGATCATTGTGAAGCCAAGTGCGAGAAAAGTTGGACGGCCCGCGCACAGAAATCGTGTAGGTGCTCCTGCGTAGAGCAGCACGGCGATGCAAAGCATCATACCACCACTGACCATGAGCATCAGAAATTCGTACTGCGAGCGCTTGACGATTGGGCGGGTGCGGAAAAAGAAGACGAAGCCCATGCCTGCCGCGAGCAGCAGCAGCACGATCGCGGTAGCGATAATGACGACGATGAACGCGCTCGACTTCCACGGCACGTAGTCGCAGGGCAGCACGACATCGCTGTTGAGCTTCATGCCACCAGTGCATTCGGCGGACGAACTCGGGTCGCCTTCTTTTGGGATCTTCCAAGAGAAGATCGCTCGACGCTGCCCGTTGGAGCCGCACTCGGTCACGCGGTACGTCATGAACTCAGCCGTACACTTGGGCGTGTGGTCGATCCACTCGGACCATACATCCTCGTTGTTGAGCAGCCAGCCACAGGAGAAGCTTGTGCGTAGCGGCGCCGGCAGGTTCCAGTACCCACCGTCGCACTCGTAGGACATGGAGGAGTTATCGGGGTCCGGGAATCGCCAGGAGAAGCGGATCGTCTGGATCGTGATGACGTCGGACTCGGCCGAAGACGACGACGAGGACGATGACTGTGACCCCGTGTACGATTCACACCCTTCGATCTTGTACTGGATGTGATCTTTGAACGTGCACACCGGCAGGCGGGCGAGCCAGAGCTTCCAGACATCGTAGTTGTCTTTCAGCCACGCGCAGGCCGTCGAGAACGCGGGATCTGGCACCTCAGACTTGGGCTTCTGCAGCGCGCCCATGTACGATGTCAGCATCTTGTTGATCATGAGCTCGGTAATCGTGAAGGCGCTGAGGAACGACGAGATCGGCTGCTGCTCTTGCAGCCAAATGGGCGCAAACTTGTCAAGCCGCATGGTCGGAAAGTCGACTCGGATTGGGTTCGTCGTCGCGTTGCCGTAGCCCTTCTCGCCGAACGTACGAGTGTGCAGCGCGACTTCCTCTGGCGTTGTGCGCGGCAGAAAGACGCGGTCAAACATCTTGGGGTTCTCGAAGAAGAAAGTGTCGGGCTCATAGTGGTAGAAGAGCACGCCCTGCTTGTTCTTGACGGCCTCGACGGCGTACGCGAGGGTGTTGGTGTACCCGATGAAGCAGAAGTACGTCGGGATGTCATTATTGCTCATCACGGCCTGGAGGTACCCGAGGTCGTATGTCGACTTCATCATAACCGTCACAATGCACTCCTTCCCCTGAGCCTCGCGTAGCGTGCACGCGTAGCTCTTGGAGCAATGGTTCTTGCAGCCGAGCACTCCGTCGGCACAGTTCACCTTCTTCGGTGGCCAGTACTTGCTGTTGTTCTTGAACGTCGAGACACGCAGCGACCCGAGCAGGTCCTCGTTGTGCGTGTAGTCTCGGTAAAAGTCGGCATCAAAGATCGGCGAGTACAGCGTGGCGTTCGTGCCTTTCTTGACAAAGTCTCGCGTCGTGTAGAGCCCTGATCGCCCGAAGTACCCGATGCCACCGGGCACCCACGTCTCGTTCGAATAGATGTCGTATATGTCGCGCTTGCTATCGGTCCAGACTTCGACGTTGGCGTGCACAGGCGAGCACACGCCTTTTTGCACCGACGACATGCGCTGCGCCATGAGGTCCGAGTTGGGGATGAGGTAAATCGACACGTCGTATCCGAGCTACGGGGCATTCGTGCGTCCGTCAGCGTCGATACGTGGCATCTCTGCTTGGATAATGAACGCACCATTTCCTGCGCGAGAATCCCAAAGACGTCGGTCACAAGCGCGCTGCTCGCCCACGTCTTGAGCTCCACGATGAGCGTGTCCTTGATGCGGCCGCGGTCCACGAGCTTGCTGCCGTTCATGCGGCTGCCCGCGCCGTAGTAGACTGCGTCTGACGGCATGCAGCTCGTGGCGTTGAAGAGCAAGTTCGGGTCCACGGCGGCGCGCGAGTCCACGATCTGTGGCAGCCACCATGAGCTAAGCTCAGTCGACATGGGGATAAATGGATCATGGGAGCCATGGGAGCAGTCTATCGCACCGTGTAGCGTCGGTGCTTGAGCGCAGGGCGGAGGTACGGGTTCACGAGGCGTCCACGGGCGTCTCTATCGGAGGCAGAGACGCCCATCTTCTGCTCCATCTTGGTGACCCACGCGTCGTCAAAGCATGTGCCGAAGAGCGCATTGGGCGGGAGGTCTTGGGCATGCTGAGCAGATCCACGCAATGACCAGTTAGACCAGTTATGGTGTATCGGAGTACAGAGAGAGAAAGGAAGAAAGAGGGTCGGTGGGTGTCGTACAGCGAGCGTCGCGAGTGTCACCACAAGAGCGAGCACGAGCACAGGGGGTCGGAGCTCTGGGCGTCGTGGCGGCGGCGCCATCTCTTCTCGATTGAACCGAAAATCGAGACTGGGGTCGAGCTAGAGGACGACAATGGTATGAACACGCGCAGGTCCACAGACCCAGAGATAGACGCAGACACAGACAATTCCATTGATAGATAGACGCGCGTCTGGCTATTCTCGTGTCATGATCCACTTCTACTTGGTCTATTCCTCTGGTGCTTATACATCCACCCAGTGTATATTTCAGCTCCATCATTTTGGTTTTAGTTTTAGGTGCGTACAGGATTGATTGGGAAGATGCTGACACGATGCAGAGTGATGGTCATGGCTGGGTTGGGAGCTGCTCAGAACGCGTGAGTCAGTTCGTCCGTCCGTCCATCGACCTGACCAAGCGAACGATCCGAATGCAGCGTGCGTGGCTCCAGCGCGTGCGCTCGGCGCTGCGCTTGGACGCGGTGCCGCGCGACAGCTGGACGGTCTTCCACCCGCGCGTGCGGCTGCCGGTGCAGCCCTGGATCACGCGCGACGCGCTGCAGCTCTCGCGCTCCCCGCATCTCACGTTTGTGCAGGCCAGTACGTCCGTCAGTCACGTTCCCTCCCTCTAGTGCTCTAGTGCTGTCACTGGGGGCCATTGGCGTTTACTCGGTCGCTTCCCGTATTAGATGTGCATCCGTCCAAGTTCCAGGTCGCGGTGCGTGGAGGATACTGTACTCCGACAAGGTCACCACAGCCTGCCAATGATTAATCGGGTATCTCATGCGCACGTCGCAGGTCATGCGATGGGGCACCGCGCTCGCGGTGTCGTCGGCGCTGTACCAGTTTGTGACCAATCTCCACAGCGTTCCCATCACGGGACGTACGCAGGTCGTGGCGCTGGACCAGGAAGAGGAGATCGTCCGTTAGGCGTGTTCCATGCAAAGACACCGAGAGTTGCAGCTAACGAACGAGTTTTCTTTCCTCCCAGGAACTCGGTGTCAAAGCGGCTGCCGAAGAGCTCAAAAATGCTAAGATCATCACCACAGGACCACGCGTGCGCATGTGTGTGGATGTGGCAGCGTACGTTCTTTTCAACATGGATTGCGAGAGCGAGAGCGACTCACTATGGATGTCTCGGTGGAGCAGACGCCTCGTGAGCGTATCGGAGCACTTGTTCCCACGCCAGTACGACTGGCGCGTCTGGCTCGTGGACGCGCCGTCCGTCGCGAACGCGTGCTGCTTTCCCGGTGGCAAGATGATCATCTATTCGGGCATCCTGGACGTCGTCGACGCGGCCGTCGAGAAGGGGCTCGTGGACAACAAGCACGACGCGCTGGCCGTCATCCTAGCGCACGAAATCGCGCACGCGCTCGCTCGCCATACCGCGGAGCGCATGAGCTTCCTACCGCTGCTCTACATCCAGAGCGTGCTCGGGTTGCAAAGCCCGTTGCTGCAGTATATCTTTGAGTTTGGTGCGTCCACGCTTTGAGGCGAAAAATCTTCTCTCTGCACGATACTCAGTATCTTTGATGTGTTAACTTCGTGGATGCAGCGATGAACCTTCCGTTCAGCCGCAAGCAGGAGATGGAGGCCGACCACATTGGCCTTATGCTCATGGCCAGCGCGTGCTACGACCCGAGGACGGCGTCCAAGTTCTGGAAGGCGTTTGGCTCCGTGCTCAAGACGCAAGAAGACGGCGACAGCACGGACGACGACAGTGATGACATCGACTTTGACTTCTTTTCGACGCATCCGTCCAACAAGAAGCGCGAGCGAGTGCTCGAGTCGCTCGAAGCCGAGGCGCTGGAGCACCAGAAGAAGGCAAGCTGGTGCCATGAGGTCAAGCAGCGCGTGCAGCAGCTCATCCAGCGCCCCGAGAACGAGAACGCCCTGATGGCTCGTATCCGATTGTTCCACTCGCGCCACGCGACGTCCAAGGAAGGGGGCCAGGAACAAGCCAACCTCGGTCGACGCGCCACCGTCGGAACAGTGCATCACCTCGAGAACGAGGAGATCTACAAGGCGATTCGTACGCAGCAAGAGACGTCGTCTTCAGCTACGCCTACTCCGCCTGCCCCTGCGACAGCCTGATTCAGCCCCAGTGTGCTAGTAATACACAAGGTCATGAGGCACTGTCGTCGTCGTCGTCGTCGTTGCTATATTACTACTTGCGGGATCGGAATTGGGGCCTATTGTTTTCTACTGTGACGTTCAAACACTCGAGTTGGTGACGAAAAGTGACGCTAACATACCGAGTCAAAGGCGGCAAACTGCTCCGACAGACTACGGTGCAAAGAGCAGTGCGCGATGGGGTTTTCCAGCTCGTGCGCCTCGACCTCTTCGTCGCTGTCACACACTGCGGGATCGCGCTCGGCTTTCCGGCAGTCCTCGTCGTCACAGAAGTACTTGCCACTGCTGAGCCCCATGAACTCCATCAGGATGTGGATGGCGCCCTTGTGCGTGCTGCACTGTTCGATCGCCTCGCGCGGCGTCTTGCGCAGCTTGTCCAGCAGCGAGCAGATAAAGTCGTTCAGACTCACTTCGTCGCAGGCGCGCACCATGCTGGTGGCGCTGCAGCTCGTGCAGACCTCGCAGCGCTCGTCGACCGCCTTGCGCGCAGCCATGGCGGCGACGAGCTTGAACATGTTGATCACGTTCTTAAAGTCGTCCTTGGTCTTGTACATGGACTTGGACTTGCCCTTGCACGAGATCTTGACCTGGTACATCTTGGTGCCTCCGAGCGCCGGCGCGGCGGTCACACGTGCACAGACGACATTGCTAGCGGTCGGGGCGTCCTTCATTCGTTTGGCGAGAGGAGGCAGGCAGGAAGAGCAGACGAATCGAGCTTAAATACGTAGAATACGACTCCCGAGCTGTCCTTGGAGTGAGCGACCGTCGCGACCAACGGAAAGAGAGGAAGGAGGGCGAGAGGAGAGGAGAGGAGAGGAGAAGAGGGTGGCGATGCGAAGCGAACGCAGACGAAAGGCACCAACAGCTACAGTGGATAGACCTTCCGGAAAACGACGACACGCGGGATCGTTTGGACGCGAGGCACTCGGACTTTTCGAGAGTGGACAGCGCCTGGTGGCCGGCTGCTGCCCGTGCCGGACCCCAGCAGCCTCCACCAAGCAAAGCAAGCGAGAGAGAGGGGAGGGAGGGAGCAAGGGCGGCGCCCCAGGGAGAAGCGCAGCACAAGCACCACCCCATGCTGCCGCCTGCGCCCACACGGCCTGGCGGGTGGGAGATGCCCTCAATAGAGCGCCAAACTGGACACGGCCGCGGGCGCCCTAGCCCTTCCTGTTGACTTGACCCCAGTATGCCGGTGGCTGCCAACCGTCCACATTTCCTCCAATCAGACCAAATGAATTGTCAACTCGAATTGCCACCCAGGGATGCGTCGCGGGTCGCTGACGTGAACCCACGGGTTTAGACCGCGTCGACGCCGCGTGGTCTGCTGGATCCGGACTCCGGAGATCCAGCAGGCAGGCTCCAGGGCAGGTGAGGAGAACGACGCGGCGGCACGACGCAGGTGAGTCTGGCGTGCGGTGCCTTCCTTCGACCTTTGGCCTTCGACCTTCGACGGTTGGAATGCAGTCAACATTCCCCCGCCATGTTCAAGGCGTCTGCTGTGCTGCCTGCGCCAGGCAGGCAGTCAGTCAGTGCGTCAGTCAACGCACTGCCGGCGATGCAGATGGAGAGCGCAGGCAGTCGCCGGTTCAACCCGTCGATTCTGCGGCGGTTGTTAGATGGATGATAGGCTCGGAAGAAGAGCTCTTCGCTGGCCGCAACATGCGGCTGGTGCTCGGCGTCTCTGGCCGATCTCGTGGCCAAAGGGCGGGTCTTGGCGCAGGTCACAGCCACCTGCGGGGTTCCGAATCCTCGGGGGGCGGCGCAGAAGGGCAGAGTGGGACAAGCAGCTGCTGGGATTCAAGCGCGGGCGTGTCACACGTCACCCTCGCGATGCTCCTCCTGCGCTTGCACCCCAGCGCTCGACCGTCGCTGCCGTCACGCTCGACAAAGACACCGGCAGGCAGGCGGTCTGACAAGGCCCAACGACTCGCGTGAGTGTCGAGTCGACAGCCGGCGGCTTGCTTCCCATCGCGACTGAGTCAACGCTCTCGTGTCACTACATTCCCCACGAAATCCGATGCGCGACATCAATTGGAATCCTCTGCATTCACTCAGTCACTCAGGGAAAGCAGCCGAACTGGCGGATGCTGTCAAAGATGCGCTGCAGCGAGTGCGTGCGCTCGTACGCATCGAAAGCGCGTCGAAAGCCGTCGCCGTAGACCGGCGACGGATCGGTCTCGATCTGCTGCACGTAGAACGCACGGAGCTTGCGTGCGAAACCCGTCGTCGCGTCCTCGGTCGTCTCACCCTCGCTCTCGCTCAGCATTTGCCGGTACTGCAGCCACAGGTAGCTGATGAGCTGGCACACGCCCTCCTCCACCATGGGCGCCAGCGCGTCCGGGTAGCCGTCGTTCAGCTTGATGTACGCGTGTGTGGCCTCGTGCGCCAGCACCTGCGCCGTCAGCTCGTACGGCAGTCCGTGCAGCAGCAAAATGGCGTTGACCGAGCGGTTCTAGCATCAACGAAACGCAACATGAGCCATCACAGCTGAAACAACTGAAGGGGGAGGCGGCAGTATCTGACCTTTTGGAGGCGTACGACCTCGGGCACGTGGTGTCGCCCACGGCGAACGAGGTGGCGCAGCTCTGTGACCTCCGACAGACAGAGTCCGCGTGTGACGAAGCCCTGACTCGAGGCACCGTCGCCGTCGTGGCTGTGCGTCGAGTGCAAGTGCTCATTGAGTGTCGAGTACTCGACCAAATAGACTGGGACCTAGAGAGAGAGAGTGAGAGAGAGAGAGAGAGATCAAGCGCTCGATCAGACGCACTGAATGCGACAGAGGAGAGGGCTCATGAGCAGCACGCACCACTGGCAAATGGATCCCGAGTGACTCGAGAAACTGCCACACGTCTCGCACCACGGGCTGCACCTGAACAAAGGCAATCGAGTTAACTCGAGTCAACCCTTCTGTCTTCTCTCGTGTCGTGTACTATGGAGCTGCGGTGCGTGTACCTCGTCTGTATCGAGAATCACCGTCAGACAGCAGTCGTGGCACGTCTTGCGGCCATCGCTGAGCTGCTCAAAGCGTCGGCGAGGGTCCGAGGGCTGTGGAATGTTGTCTCTCTCTCTGTGAGGCATCCGCTCGATCCATTTGAAGTAGCAGGGGCTTCCTCACCTCCATGCGCTGGCAGCTGCAGCACCGCGCGCGGTCGTCGTGCGTCGGGCAGTAGCGCATGTCCCAGAACGGCACCATCTTGAACACCACGTTGCCCGACTCGTTGGTCGGGATATGCTGCTCGCAGACCTCGCAACTATCAAAGCATGTCGTGTCTCGCCTCCATGAGTTCATCATTAAGGCATCACAGGCAGAGCACACACACGCATCGCCCACGTACACGGGCAGGAAGAGCGTCTTGTAGCATTCGAGATGGTACGGCTCGTCGTCCTTGAGCTGGAACTGCGGCGTCGAGAAGAACGCGTGGCACGCGGCGCAGCGGAAGCACTCGCGATGGTACGGGCGCTCAGCCGCCATGACACACGCCCCATTGCTGTGGTCGCATGGAGAGAACGAGAGAGAGAGAGCGAGAGAAAGAGGTGAGCGCAGCTCCTCCAGCGATCGGATCGAGCGAGCGCAGCCGCCAAGCGAAGAGCGACGCACCGGATCTCGCGGCGACACTTGGTGCAGAGCACGACGCGCTGCGTGAGGCACATCTCACACGCGACGAGCATCTCATCTGCGTTCTCGAACGTGCATGCAGCGCAGCTCCATGGCGCCATCGTGTCAATGTCGTGGCGACTTGCGGGTGTCTCGCGCTGCTATATCGGTACAGTGGTACCACGTACCACTCACGCGCACTGAGATAACAGACAACTCGCCCTCGACCTGAGCTGTTCAAGATCCCCATCCCAACATGAGCTCTTCCTTCAGCATGCACAATGCGTTGGCTGTAGCGCCTCCGTTTCTCCATGCGGTTGTTCCTGTGTGTGTCTGTCTATCTGGCCACGAATGGGGCTTCTGTACTCGCTGGGTACGTGTGATTCCCGTCATCCAAACGCATGGGGCGTTATCATCATCCGCCTCGTCATTAAATATAGGGCTTGGCTCATTCCGCTCTGAGCGCTCCTACAAATCTCTCCTCACTGCCGTCCTGCGGTCGCTCGTCGTTTGGCTCAATACTGTAGTGTGAGCATCATGCGCAGCGTCCCCGCCCCCGCCGCCCCCGTGTCGCCAAGCAAGGAGGGCGCGTCCCCGTCCGCTCCCTCGTCCACCGTTTCCCCCGCAGCATCGTTCGAGGTCGAGCTCGGACGTGCCGCCTACCGCGTCGTCTGGTTCTCGTTCGCCGTGCTCCACGTCACGCAAGGACTCGCGTGCCTCTACAGCATGCAGCAGTATCTCAAGACGATGCTGCACGACAACTGGGTCAACGTGCTGCTCCCGATGCTCGGGCACGAGCCGCTCGGCGCCGACGTCCGGCTTTTCACCATCGTGACGACCACGATCTTCGGCCTTTGGCACCTCGTGGCGTTTGTCCACATGCTCAACGCGTCGGCGTCCACCCGGCAGCTGCTCTTCGCGACGCGGGACCGCGCGGCTCCGGGCGCCTCACGCCGCCGCGTGAGTGTCACCAAGTCGTTCACCAAGTCGCTGCCGTGGATCGGGCGCTTCTTCGCATCGTTCGAGCGCTCGTGGCACCGCTTCCTGTCGCCGGGCAGCCCGCACTTTGAGCTGATCTTCACGGCGCGCGAGGCCGTCGAGATCGCGTGCCAGGTCGTCATGGTCGTGCGCCTGACCACGATGGTCGCCGCGAGCTGGCGCACGCACGCCGCGGTCGGTGTCGTCGTGCTCAACTGCTGGGCGACGCCGATCGTGCGCTTCGCGTGGCGCCGCGACCCGCACCAGGCGCGCGCGCTCGCGCTGTGCGCCGACATCCTCCTGTCGTCGTTCTTCACGTTCGCGCTGCCGTTCTTTCTGTACCGCAACTACCTCGCGACGCTCGAGCGCCACCGGCTCGGGACGTCCTGGTACGACCCCGCGTGGATCGTCGACACGGGCAGCGTGCTGCGCAACTTTCTCAACGACACGTGGGTCGCTGCGCTCGCCACGCGCTTCGCCCAGTTCTCGCTGCTGCTCGGCATGGACGGCGCCAAGTCCATCATCCGGCCGCCGACCAGCCAGGTCCAGGTCGCGATGGCAGGAGCGTCTACGACGGCTGCGTCAGCGGGGCCAACAGCCACAGCGCTGGCACCGCGAGACGGAGACGCTGGGGCGCTGACTCGCTTGTGGCTACTCGTCTCTCGACGCGTGGCGCCGTCGGCCGCACAGGCCGGTGCGCATCGCAGCAGTCGCTCGCGCCGGTCGCTTCACACTGTGATGGACTCGGCGTTTGTGCTGTTCGGCGCGCTGCTGCTGGTGATCCACGGCCACGCCATCGGGCGATCGCAGGCCTCGCAAGCGCCAGACCGACCCGCGTGCCTGCTGCGCCGGCAGCCGTGGCTGCGCGACAGCATCTCGTGCGCCGTGGCGGTCGTCGACTGCCAGCGACTGCCGTCGCGCGACGGCTCCGCTCGCGAGCTGGAAGCCGCGCTCTCGGGGCTGCAACCCGACGCGCTGCAGGCGCTGCTGCTGCACCACTGCCCCGCGCTCGAGGTCTCCTCGCGCGTGCTGCAGCGGTTCCCGTTCCTCGTCTACCTCGAGCTCTTCAACGTGACGCTGCGTGACTGGCCGGCGAGCGCCGCCGTCAGTGAACGCATCAACGCGCGTCTGGCGCACGTCGTGCTCGTGCAGGTCCGCAACTTGTCGACGCTGCCGCTGGGGCTCACAGCGACGCGCGACGCCCCGATGGAGACGCTCACGGTCTACGACAGCGACCTGGCGACGCTGCCCGCGACGGCGGCGCTCGGCTGGCGCAAACCCATGCGCAAGCTCGTGTTCGAGCGCTGCCAGTTCTCAGTACCAACGATCCCCGAGCTGCTGGTCGCGCAGGACGCGACGATCGTGTCGCTGGCCAGCAACGCGATCACGGAGGTCCCGCCCGCGTTTCTGCTGGATCGCAACGGTGCGCCGAGAGAATGGCACGTGCTCTCGCTTAACGGCAACCCGATCGCGCGCTGGCCGGCTGACCTGGCGTTCTACGCGACGCGGCTTTATATCGAGCGCACCAGGCTCCGAAGCGTGCCCGACCGGTGGTTCTCGCACCCGACGGCGCTGCCAGAGCTGCGCACGACGGCGACGCTGCCGATCTCTGCGGGCGTCTGGGGCGCTGGCACGCAAATGTGCGGTCCGTCGGCTGACGGCGCGTACGGGGGACTGCTGCATTGCAGCGAGACGGACGCTGAGCGCACGCCAGGACAGTTCCCGATCGAGGTCTTCCATGCGGCACGCCAGTTCCCAGATACGAGTTATTAGAACGTTCATCTGTAGCTCCTCCTCTCCTCTCTCCTGTCCTCTGCGCTAGATACCCCACTCGTCTCTCTGCTGCAGAAAGCGAGTGATGGGGAACCGTAGCGTGTCTCGAGAGCTTTCGTCGCAGTGCAGCTCGTCCACTGCTCTCGGGTTCCTCTCACAGAGAGGAGAGTCAGCCGCCCACACGCCACTTGGTGACAGCGCCGACGTCGTGACCCAGAGCACCGGGAGCCGCGACGTCCTGGACGTCCACCCCCGTGGCACGGATGCGAGCTTCGTGTCGCTGAGCACGAGACGCGTGGCTGCAAACGCTATCGCGTTGGCGCCGTCCTCCCCCTCCTCTGGCCACGAGGCCAGCGGGTTCCCGCTGACGACGAGCGCGTGCCACTCGGGCGACGCGTTGAACAGCGCGCGTGGCAGCGTCGTGAGAGCGTTGCCCGCGAGCGAGAGGATCCGCGGTGTCCTCAATGCGCTCGCTGTCTCCGTCGACAGCTTCGAGAGCTCGCAGCGCTCGACGACCAGCAGCTGCAGCGGTGGCTGCCATCCATCGGCGGTCGGAAGCGTGGCCAGCGGACTCTCAACGACCTGCAGCGCCTGCAGGGACGCCATCTCGACTCCCAGCGGCAGCGTTGAGAGGTTGCTGACACGCACGAGCACGACGTGCGCGAGGTGCGGGTGCCGCGACGGCAGCAACGCGTTCACACGCGGCCAGTCACGCAGCGTCGAGTTGACGAACTCGATGTACACGAGCATCTGCAGCGTCTGCAGTCGTTGCGGCGGCTCCAGCGCGGCGCAGTCGTGAAGCAGCAGCGCCTGTAGGATGCCGTCGTCCACGCCACGCAGCAAACGGTCGATCTCATCTCGACGGCCCGTGAGGCCGAGGCGCCGGCAGTTGACGGCGATGACGGCGCACGGTTCGCCGCGTCGGAACCACGGCGCTCGCCGCAGCAGACAGAGGCTTTCGCTTCGAGCAGTAGCAGTCGTCTTGAACGAGTCGGCATGGATGATCAGCACTGCGACGCCGAGCAAGAGGAAGAACGCGTTGACGCTTTGGCGTCTCGACGGCCTCGACCGCGCGGCGAGTCGACTCGGGTGCCGCGAGAGCACCGCGAGAACCTGGAGCGCGCGACTCGCAGACGCCGTGACCGTCTGCCAGCGCTCTTCGACGCGGCGCATCGAGTTGACCACGACGCTGGACGCGGACGAGCGGCGCCGTCGACTGGTTGGTGGCTGCGTCTCGGGGACGACCGCGAGCGCATTGCTCGGGGCCACGGCTGCCAAGCGACGCGCGGCGGCGGCGTTGGGCGCATCGGAAGCTCCGACGCGGACCTGCGTGCGGCGGCGGCGCACGATGGACTTGGCGAGCTCCAGGCCGAAGAGCATCGTGACGCCGGCGAAGCGCGACGCGAGCGCCGAGAGCCACGTGTTGACGACGAGGATCTGCAGCATGTTGCCGGTCTCGACGATCCAGACCGGGTCGACCCACGCGAGCTCGAGGCGGTAGCGGCGGATGTGACGCAGGTAAAGGCGGTAAAGCATGAACGGCACGAGGATCGTGAAGAAGGACGACAGCCAGATGTCGAGGTAGAGCGCCAGCACGCGGTTGAGCTGCTCATTGTGGCGCCAGCATGCCCGCACGAGCGGCGTCATCCAGCAGTTGAGCGCCAGCACGAGCGCCGCCACGTGCGTGATCCACGGTGTCGCCACGAACCGCGTGAGGTGGAAGAGCTGCACCATTTGTGCGGCGATCTCGACGGCCTCGCGCGCGCTGAAGATCGTTTCAAAGTGCGGGCTCGACGTCGACACGGCCGCCGTCCACGCGCGACTCAGCGCGAGCAGCATGCGTGTGACGCGTGACTGCCGAGTGAGCGACGCCAGCCGTGCGAGCGCCGTCGACGACTGCACGCGGCGCGACTGCGAGCTCTGACTGGCGTCTGCGTCCGCTTGGTGCACACGCTTCAGCGGCCGCCACCAGTAGACGAGCTCTCGGCTGCGGACAGACGCTGCGAGCATCGTGGCAGCCGCGACGAGGTGCGCGAGTCCAATGAGGCCGCTGGTGACGACGACGAAGAGCCGCACATCAGACCGCAGCGGGTCCGCGAGTCCGAACATGGCGCGCGTGTAGTCGACCCAGTCGCGGTCGTGCACAGTCGCGACGTACTCGAGGCACTCGTAGCTGTACGCAAGCACGTGCGCGCCGTGGAAGAAGAGCACGCTCGACCACATGAGGCGGAACCAGAACGCGTCGAGCTCGACGACGACCGAGCGCCGGTGCCGCCGCAGAAGCGCAAGCGTAAACGCCAAGCGCTGGCGAGTCGACGGCGCAGTGAAACTCGACATGGTGCTGGTAAATTGTGTGTGTGTTTCTGTATCGAAAGAGAAGACCACGAGCGAGCGAGCGAGCGAGCACGTTTGTACCAGAGTGGGAGACATCAAACGAACCAGGAAAGCCAACAATAGCTCTTCACTGTATGAATTTGGTGTGGACCCCATCAATGTAGCCATTTCAGCGGATCGTAGGCAACCAGTCGAAGGGCGGCAGCTGAAGATCGCGTTTGTCCGTGTCCGCGGCGCATCGCAGCAGCTCACGTTGCCAACGCTCAAGAACCAGCGATGCGTTGGTTGAATCGTCGCATAGTCGCGTCCCACTCGCCCAAACACCAGGGCGATAGACGTGAGGCGCATCCGAGGGCTTCTTCACCTCCACAATGGCTTGGGTCCAGCCGTTTGGGAGGCTCTCGATCTCGGTGTCTTGCACGTACAGCGACGTCGCGACAAAGCCCCTGTCATTGTCAAGCGGCCACGACGTGATCGGGTTGTCGCTCAACGCGAGCCGCGACCAGCGCTGCGCCGCGCCGTCGCGGGGATACAACAGTTCCGCTGGCACTTGCGTGATGCGGTTGCTCGCGAGTGATAACGTCTGTGCTCGTGTCAAGAGCAGCAGTGGCGGCACTTGCGTCAGCGCACTGCGCTCGATCAGCAACACGTCCATCGGCATCTTCCACTGGACATCGGTCGGCAGCTCTGCGAGGTCGCTACGGTGGACAATCAGCGTCGAGATCGGCGCCGTCGCGATCGCTGCTGGTAGCGAAGAGACGTTGGTCACGTTCAGCAGTAGCACGTGCGCCAGCGAGTCGTGAAGCACGGGCGTCAGCGCTGCGCTGGGCGGCCATTCGCGCAGCGTCGAGTTGACGATCTTGAGGAAAACGAGGCGCCGGAGCTGCTGGATCGTCGCGGGAACCTCCAGCGCTGGACAGTTGAAAAGCTCCAGCGCCTGAACACTGCCAGACAGGACATCCAGCAGCGCGTCTTGGAGCTGAGAGGCAGAGCCAACCGCCTCTCCGTCGCAGCGGATCCGCAGCACCGCGCACGAGTAGCCGTCGGCGAACCACGGCGTCCTCTGAAGCAGACACGTCGAGAGGCTCGAGCGACGCTCAGCCCAGATCGCGTGTGGCACCGCCATGGAGCGCAGGTGCATCGCGATCACGAATCCGCCGACAAGCATGAACGCCGTGTCAACGAGCTTGCGGCTCAGCGCGAATCGCATCGCGAGCAGCTTCGACGGACCGCGCGTGAGCAGGAACACCAGCGGAAGTCCGGCGGACGCCGATTGCGTGAGCGTCTGCCACGCGCCGTTGAAGCGTGTGAGCGACTGGAACACGGTGGATACCGTCGCGCGCGTGCGTCGTTTCCGAGCGGGCGCGTGAGGCGGAGCCAACGGTGATCGAGACGTGGATACTTTGGGCGTCTGCGTCGCGGGAACGACAGCGGCGTTGCGCCGTAACGAGAGGCGACTGCTGTGGGACGCCGACGTGACGCGCAGCAGCGGCGAGCGCCGGCGCGTGACGATTGATTTGACGATCTCGAGACCGAGTAGCATGGTAATCGCAGTAAAGCGTGTCGACAGCGCTGGTAGCCACGTGTTCACGAGCAGCAGCTGCAGCAAATTGGCTGTCGGGACGAGCCACAGCGGATCCGCCCAGCACGTGAGGTCGTCGAGGCGCGCGAGCTGCCTGAGGTACAGGAGGTACGTGATGAACGGCACGAGGATCGTGAAGAACGACGCGAGCCAGATATCGCACGTCAGCGAGAAGACGCGAGACGAGCGCGTGTCTGAGCGCCACGCGTACCGCACAAGCGGCGGTACCCACGCGTTGAGAACGACCGCGACCAGCGCCAAGTCGGTCGCCCAACGCGCCGAGATGCGCGCGAAAATGTTGTAAAGCTGGAAGATCTGCGCGGTGATCTCGACGGCCTTGCGTACGTTGAACACCGTCTCAAAGTGCGGGCTCGACGGCGCAAAGTACGCGTCCCATAGCGTGCTCAGCCGCATGAGCACCCGCAGACTCCAGGAACTACGCACAGCGTGCGAGAGGTGCCGCATCGACGGTGACGATGTCAGAATCGCGCCACGCTTGCTGTCGTTTGTCGTGGGGGTCGGGAGCACACGTCGACGAGGTGTAGGTAGAGAGAAGAAACTCGAGCTGATGGCGCCGCAGTGAGGCGCGGGCGATGGTGATTACAGCGTAGAGGTGAAGTGCGGCGATGATGGCGCTCGTTGTCAGAACGAAGAGACGGACCTCACCGTGGAAGGTCTCTGTGTGACCGAAGCGCCGTCGCAAATAGTCGAGGAAGGGCCGCATCGTCACGGTCTTCATGAACTGCAGACATTCGTAAAGGTACGCGACAGCGTGCGCGACATGGAACACGACAACGCTGAGCCAAAGCACGCGAAAGCCACGATCGCTGAGCTCGAGCTCGAACGGTTCTGCCCGCGCACGGAGCAGTGCGATCGCGATCGCAAGTTGACGACGCTGCATGTCGAGAGGCGCCATCGCTGCGACGGGCTTTGGTCTTCTTTGCGTTCGAACAAACAGCGATGTGCTCTCCTCAGTCGTGGCGACACCAAGAATACCAAGGAGCTAAAACTGTGACATGTGAACATGTGTGAACTACACCAATGTACCCATGTTTACCGCCCATTGTACCCCTTCGGTCTGGAATCAGCAGCTCCAAGAGTCGCTTCAAAGCCGCAGTGCTTGGCCCTGCACCTGTGTGTAACGGACGTGCTTGCGAGTGTGCCTCTGCTCACAGGAAGCACAGAGCCTAGACGCAGCAGTCGTCGTTGTCGACTTCCGGCGCTCTCACAATGGAGAGCGAGCCGCGAGAGCCGACGTTGCCATCGGCGTTGCCACTACCGCAGCTCGCCGTGCCCACGGGCGACACCCTCAAGTTCCGCAAGCGGGACAATGCGCTCAACGAGGTCGAAGAGGAGGCGCTGAGGGTGCAGCTCCGCCAGCATCTCGGCGCATCGACGCTCAATAACGCCGACGGCAGCGCCCGCCGACACCGACGGCGAGGCCGGCGACGACCCCACCAGCCATTCCACCACGAGCGCCTTGACGGTGACAGCGATGACGACGATATGGCGTCGCTGACTGGCCGTTCACAAGACGACTCGCCTCCGTCCTCTTCGTCGGGTACGACGACCGATCCGTTCGATCTCGCGGCGCTGGGCGCGCGTCTGCTGGCGCCGCACCGCCGCAAGCGCGTGTCCGACCTGTTCAAGATCGTGCAGCGGCTGCTCTGGGTCTCGGACGAGGACATGGACGAGGAGCTGAACGAGAACGACCCCAAGGTCGTCGCGGGCAAGCGGTTTCTCAAGGGCGTCGAGGCGCTCGCGCTGCTGACCGACAAGGAGTTCGCGCAGCTTGCGGCGCTGAGCGAGCTGCGCGTGTTCCACAACGGCGACATCGCGGTGGACGACGAGCGCGAGGCTGACGGGCTGTACATCATCCTCACGGGCCACGCGGCGCGGCTCGTGCTCACGACGGACGGCATCGTGGACGAGGACGCGACGATCCGCGAGACGCTCGCGTACCAAGACCACTTTGGCACCGTGATCTCGCCGACCGAGGCCGCGGCGCTGCGCGACGGCAGCGTGGCGCCGACCGTGGTGGTCGCGACCAGCGACGTGCTCGAGTGCGTGTGGATCCCCGAAGTCGCGATCCGCATGCTCAACGTGCAGCCGCGCATGGACTTTGAGTTCGTGCTCGTGCTGCACAACCCGCGGCGGCGCTGCGACCGCGTGCAGCGCGCGCAGGAGGACGTGCTGCGGCGGCTGCTGCGCGCGGGGCTGCACGTGACCGTGCTCGCCAACACGCGCAACACGACGCAGTGCATCATTTTGCTGCTGAGCGCGCCGCTGTGGCTGCTCGCACGCGAGGACAAGCTGCTCGCGGTCGAGCGACTCGCCGAGGCGCACGCGGCGGCCGAGGACGACGCGCCGTGCGCCAGTTCGAGCTCCAAGCCCCGTGCGTCGTCGGTGCCTCCGAGCAGTCGCGACGCGGACGTGGCGCACGGCGAGATGCTGTCGGCGTCCGAGCGCATCGAGGCGTTCGCGTCGCTGCTGACGCGCAGTGCGAGCGACCAACCGCCGGGCGTCGGGCTGCGCGGCGTCGAGAACAACCAGGACATCGTCGTGCGCGACGTGTTTCCGCTGCACGACCCGAGCATGACCGACTTTATCCTGTCGACGTGGTTCAAGGAGACGCACTCGGCGACGACCAAGCGGCTGTTCCTGCTGCGCGTCAAGGACTACTTTGGGCTGCGCGTCGCGTTTTTCCTCGCGTTCGTGCGGCTCTACAACGCGGCGCTCGTGTACCCGACGAACGCCGGCGTCGCGCTCTGGGTCTTCTGGCGCTGGATCCACTACCGCACGTACGTCAAGGCGCTCGGCGTCTACGGGCTGCTGGTCGCGTGCGTCTGGGCGCCGGCGTTCCTCAAGCGCTGGCTGCGCTACCAGAACTCGCTGCTCGTCGAGTGGAACCTGCTCGGGCCGCAGACCACGACGACCGCGGCGGCGCAGGACTCGGCGCAGCCCAACCCCGAGTTCCGCGACTTCGCGGTCGAGACCATCAACGTCGCGCGCGACGGCGACGCGCCCGACTACGTCGAGGTGCGCACGTACGACCCGCGGCGGCGCTGGCCCAAGTACGCCATCTTCGCGCTCTTCTGCGTCGTGTGCCTCGTGCTGCTCTTCGTGTTTGTCGGCGCCTACGTGCAGTGGTACATCATCGCGGTCATGACGCCGACGTGCACGGACCCGCGGTGCCCGGCGTTCCTGGACGTCCCCGGCGGCTGCGAGGCGCACTGCCACGAGCTGTTCGCGCAGGGCAAGACGTTCCTCTTCATGCGGCACATCTCGAGCTGCGCGACGTACTGCGACACGCGGCTCTTCGACCGCAGCTACTACCGGTGCGACGACCCGTTCACGGGGTGCTTCGCGACCGAGCGCGGCATCCTCGGCACGGCGCGCTGGTTCTACGTGCTCGTGCAGGGCATCGTGCTCGGGCTCACGCTCGACATCGTGTTTCTCGCGGTCTTCGAGGCCATCGCGGCGTTCTTCAACCGCTGGGAGAACTACGCGACCGAGCCCGAGCAGGAGCGGCGGCTCATCGAGAAGGTCTTCCTCTTCAACTGGGTCGGGTACTTTTACTGGTTCTTCCTGCTCGCGTTTCTGTACGTGCCCAACGGCGCGCGCGTGCAGCAGTTCATCCGAGATCACGTCGACCAGAACTGGGTCGTCACGCTCGACGGCTCGGTGCGCTTCAGCCGCTACTGGGTCGACGGGCTCATCAGCATGGACGCCGCCTTCGTCACGCCCATGATCGTCACGCAGGCGCTCAACCTCGTGATCAACACCTTCGTGCCGTACCTGCTGCGCCGTGCGATCGTGCGCGCCCGAGACTCGTACCACGTCAAGAAAGACCGACTCGCCAGCGCGCTCCGCAAGACGACGACGACGATGACCGCCTCGAGTAAAGACGACAAGGCAGCAGCCACGGCAACCACAGCAGCAGCACCAGCACCAGCGTCGTCCGCCGTCAATGCGTCCGAGGCGGACAGCGACGACGACGCAGAGGATGACGGCGAGACGGGCGCGGACGACACGACCGCGTGGTTCAGTCCCGCCGACCTCGCGACGCTCTCGAGCGCCGACGTCGCGGCAGCGCTGGCGGAGCGTGCCCCCGTGACGGCGGAGCGCCTGGAGGACGCGCTATGGACGCTGCTGGGCGCCGTGTCGTCGCACGACGAGCACATGCAGCGCATCGCGGCGGGCATCTCGCGCGACGAGCTCGACAGCTACCAGCGCACGTCCTTCGACTGGCTCGACGACATGACGCGGCGCCTCGAGGAGGACGAGAGCGGCAAGACCAGCGCTGCTACCAGCAGCGGCAACAGCGCTACGCTGACCGGAGGCGACGACGATGGCAATGGCGACGCGGACGGCGACGGGACGTCCACCGTGCGCCCGCGCATGCAGGCCGCGGCAGCAGCCGCGCTGCGTCGGCCGATCCGCGGGCTCTGGGGCGACGACAAGCAGCCCGGACGCCTGCGGTTCATCACGCAGTGGCAGTGCCGGCACTACCTCTACACGGCGGACCGCGTGATGGAGGAGTCGTCCATGCCGGTGTACAGCCCGTTCAGCGACCTGCTGCACCTGGCGATCCAGTTCTCGTACACGATCATGTTCTCGGTCGTGTGGCCATTTTGCTGCCTCTGCTCCTGGGCGCGCAACGTCGTGGCCGTGCGCTTCGACGCCATCAAGATGAGCATCGACTGCAAGCGACCCGTGCCGCGGCGCACCGTCGGCATCGGCGCCTGGTGGGGCGCGTTCCTCTTCGAGGTGCTCGTCGGGCTCGTCGTCGTGCCGGGGCTCTTCGTCTACGTCAGCGGCCAGCTCGACGCGTTCTTCCCGCACTGCGAGATCTCGGCGACGCGCTACGGACCCGCGGAGCGCTGTCTCGAGCCGTCGCAGCGGCTCGCGGCGTTCTGCTCGCTCGAGAACGTCGGCATCCTGCTGGCGTTCGTCGTGTACCTCAAGAAGAGCGACATCTCGCACGAGACGTCCGTCAAGATCGTCGAGCAGTCGCGCAAGCGCCGCCACCACCTGCGCCGCCGCGTGCGCGTCATCGGAGAGACCATCCTCGTCGCGGTGCCGCCCAAGCCCACGCGCCAGGACACGTCGACGGCCGGCGGCAGCAGCAACTCGACTGCGACGACGACGGCGACCGGCCGTCGACCGACGCTGGACGCCTCGCTGCCGCCGTCCACGGCGGCGTCGTCCTCCACACTCGGCAGCAGTCGCTTCACAGACGCCAGCAGCCTCTTTGTTGTGGACCTGCAGTCGTTCTCGTCGTCGCCCTCGGTGTCGCCCGCGCCGTCGCCGCCGCCGCCGCCCCCGCAGCGTCCGAGTCTCACGCGACGGTGGACATCGTTGTCCTCCTCTTCCTCCACCACTTCCACTGGGAGCTCGCTCGACGCCACGAGCGCAGTGCTGTCGGCAGTGGAGACAGCGGCCAGGACGCCGGTCGAGTGGCGCGAGGGCACCGTGTCGTGGGTCAAAGCGGGGCAGATCAAGGTCAATTTCTCGCACGGCCGGCAGCTCCGCGGCCACCGTAGCGGTGGCACCAATGGCAGCCAAGCGAGTGAGCTCTCGCTCCACGACCACGACGTGTGGCTCACGCCGACGGACCGCTACGCGTTCGTGGAGCCGACGCCCGTGCGCATCTTTGAGGTCGGCGCGTCCGTGCTGCTGGCGTCCAAGAAGTTCGGCCGCTGGCTCGAGGCGACGATCACGGGGCTTGACCATCGCGACCGCAGCGGCCGCGAGCTGCCGTACTCGCCCAACGAGCTGCACGTGCGCGTCGTGGAGGCGCAGAACCTGCGGACGCCCGCGACGCAGCACGCGACGCTCATAGATCCCTACTGTGTGTTGTCCGTGACCACCAAGTCGACAGGACGGCGCCGCCCGATCCGCCACGCGACCAGCGTCAAGCGCAGCACGCGGAATCCCGTGTGGGACGAGACCATCGTCGTCGCGCTCGCCGAATCCGATCTCTTTGACGAGCAGCCGCTGCCACCAGCAGAAGCAGCCAGCGGTGCGGCCGAGTCGTCGCGGACGACGTCGTTGTGGCAGACGCTCGGAGGCGGCGGCCCCGCGGCGTCCACCACGTCGTCCGCGGCGTCCTCGCGACACACCAGTCACGCCAAGATGTCCACAGGCGCAGCGTCCACGACGACGTCCACATCTGCGACGCTGTCAGCCGTCGCAGCGGCGGTGCACCCGTTCTCGATGCGAGGCAACACGTCGCCGCCTCGGTCGATGCCGTCATCGGCGGCGTCGTCGGCGTCGTCGTCGCCAACGCGCTGCCGGCGGACGCTCAAGTTCTCGGTGCTCAACAACGATCCGCTGGCGATGGGCGAGAGTCTCGGCGAGCTCGACATCGACCTGAGCCAGTTCCGCGACGGCCAGCGACACCGCGTGCTCGTGCCGCTGTCGCTCAAGCGCCACATCTGGACGCGCGAGGCGATCGAGAGCGTGATGCGGCGGCAGGCGCAGGGCGCCGCGTACCCGATGCTGGGGCTGCCGCACCTGCTGCTGGAGCTGCAGTGGATCGACACGCGCCTGCCGACGCGTGTGGCCGTGCGCGTGAAGGACCAGAGCACGGACCTCGTGCTCTCGAGGCGGTTCTGCGAGACACACCTGTGCTGTGGGATCCCGACCGAGCGGATCCACAAAGGAGGGTACATGGCTACATAACAATATTGTTATTTCAGTGGGTTGCGGATGGGCAACGTGGATCAGTGCATGGCTGGCTGAGGACGGACCGGACCATCCACAACTCATGAGGAGGGGCTTGACGACTTGACGACAGCAGTGAGTCGGCCACCACTGGATTCGGTCGTGGGAGGGGAGAGATGGAGAATGATGTGGACGCCGGACGCTGGACGCCGGACGCTGGATGGAAGAGTGTGGATGCATTGGTGGTGGTGCATGTCGATAACATCCCATGCTCAGCCGACAGTCCCTTGCTCGTTGTGTTCATCAACAGGACAAGCATGGAAAACGTCTGGGTCGCCCGCCGGCACGGCGGCGTGGAAGAAACCGGGGTCCTGCCATCACTTGCTCGAATGTTACTCACGCGTGCGGCGTCCGCGTGCTTCCCACCTTGTTCACTATAATTCCAAAAACCCGTTGTCCATCGACCTCCAAATCCAGAACACCCTCCGCCCCGTTGGTTCCCGCACACTTGGCGTCAGTATACCCGTCGCGTCGGCGTCCCCAACACGGCGGACAGGCAGTTCCCAATCGTGAAATTTCTGAAATCGAACGGCACACCGGCTGTTCAGCGCAGTCGGCAGTGGCGTCGTCGTCTGTCTGTGTCTGTGTGTCTCTCGCTCCAGCAGCAGCAGCAGCAGCAGCAGCAGAGAGAGAGAGAGAGAGAGAGACCGAGAGAGCTCAACACACAGCACGCTGTCTCTCTTTGACTTTGACCGGTGGGTCTGGCGAGAAGAAGGAACCGAAGGGTCCCTCCCGCCCTCCCTCCCTCGAGTCGCGCTCCCTCCCGCACCGCTGACGGGCGCTCTCTTCCGCTTCCGTCCAGCCTCCCAGACAGACCGCCTGCGTGCCTCTGCCTGCGTGCCTGCCTGCCTGCCTGCCTCACGCGCTGGCCGCCGCCGTGCGACAGTCGTACCTCCTCGCCTCGCCGCCGCCCCCTTGGACGTCTGCGCCGTCGACCGTCGACCATGGCGCACACGATGACCAAGAGTCAAAGCGAGCGCGGCTTCTTCCGGAACCTGCTCTCGCGCGGCCACCACGGCCACAGCAACCAGGAGCTGCACGACGGCGACGGCGACTCGCGCCGCGGCAGCGGCTCCTCGTCCGCGTCCACCAGCAGCAGCAGCGGCGGTGGCTTCGGCAGCATGCGCGGCATCATCAAGCATCATAGCTTTAGCGGCAACCTCTCGTTCCAGCAGCTCAGCCAGAACGGGCGTCCGGACAGCTCCGGACCGTCGGACAGCTACGCGTATACATCCACACCGTCATCCAACGGTGCCGGACACGCCGGATCCGGAGATCGCCAGAGCTTGCTGGGCAAGCGCCCGAGCCTGATCATCCCGTTCAACCCGGGGCAGCAGCATGGCGCCGCGCCGCCGTCGCACCCGTACCACCACAGCACGGGCGACTCGCTGACGTACAACTACATGGACGACTTCCAGGCGCCGATCGCCAAGTCGGGCGTGCTCATCAAGCAGGCAAACCACCTCAAGACGTGGAAGAAGCGCCTCATGGTGCTCAAGGGCCACTCGCTGTTCTACTACGTCTCGGGCACGGTACGTGTTATTTGTGGGCTTCATCGAACGAGGGAGTGTGTGTGTGTGTGACTCAATGTGTCTCTGCGTGCAGTCGGGTGAAGACTCGTATCCGCGCGGAGTCATTCCGCTGCTCGGCGTCAAGGTCACGCCTGTGGACCCCATGCGATTCAAAAAGAAGAACTGCTTTGAGATCTGTCACCCAGTACGTCGTTGTCTCGGGTCTAGAGAGCATGAACAGCGCTGACGTGGCTGCGTGGTGTTGACAGGGGTATCGACCGATCTATCTCATGGCCAAGAGCGAGTCCGACCTGACAATGTGGATGACGAGTCTCACGTCCGCTGCGATGCCCACGACCGCTGACCGCCGCATGCTCGCGGTGCGCGACAGCGACATTGAGAAGCTGTTTGAGACGCCTGCGCTGGAAGACGCGCTGCCATACAAGCGCGCGTTCTTCTTCCGCCAGAAAGTGGCGTTTTGCCTGCCTCGTACCTCGTTGGATCGGAAAAAGTCGGCCAGCCAGCTTTTCGAGCTTAACGAGCGCCGCCTCACGACGCTGTGTGATCTCAACAGCTACTGCGACGCGTTCCCGATCATCCTCAGCGACCCGCAACTGTACGTGGAGCTGTTGCACCTCATCGGATGCTACATCTTCCGTCCGTTCGTGGTTGTGCAAAGCCACTCGCCGCCCAATGTTTTCGTCGACGACTCGGCGGCTGATGATGCACCGCTGGGTGGCAGCAGTCTGAATGGTGAGAACCCGATCGACAAATACTCGGAGTACACCGTGGAAGAACAGACGTGGGGCCTGCTGTCGGCGTGCTACGATCTGCTGCTCAAGGCCATCGAGTACATTGACAAGCTCGAGAAGCACGTCCGTAAAGAGTTTTTTCCGCTGCGCTTCGTCTCTCAGCTCGTGAACCTGTTCAAGTCACCGTCGTTCAAAGAGCGACAAGTGCTCAAGGGCGTGCTGCATCGTCTCTACTACAAGCTGACACAGCGCCGCTCGGCCATTCGCAAGGAAATCGCGCACGTCTTCTACGAGTATATTTATGAGACCTCGAACCATTATGGCGTGGCCGAGCTCTTGGAGATTCTCGGCAGCATCGTCAACGGCTTTGCGTGCCCGATCAAGGCTGAGCACATAGTGTTGCTGGAGCGAGCGCTCATCCCGCTGCACTCGACGCCGGCGTTCGTCTCGTATCATCAGCAGCTCGCGTACTGCATGATCCAGTACGTCTCGAAGGACCACTCGCTTTTCACGCCGATCGTGCGCGGCCTGCTCAAGTACTGGCCCGTTGGCAACTCGTTCAAGGAGGTGGTGTTTATCGTGGAGTTTGAGGAATTGCTGGAGCACGTGCTCTCGGAAAGCGACTTTGACAAGCTGTCGAGACGCCTCGCGCATCGTCTCGGCAAGTGTATGGTGAGCTCGCAGTTCCAGGTCTCGGAGCGCGCGATCTCGTGCTGGAATTCGCCGAGCTGCACACGTATCATGAACGAGTACGAGAAGCTGGGACAGTGTATGTTTGACGTGATCAAGCCGTACCTGCGCACCGCCATCACGTCGCACTGGAACGGCATCATCCAGCAGAAGGCGCAGGAGACGTACATGGTGTACTACAACATGGGCTACGAGCACGACGAGACGTTCCTCGCGAGTCTGAACGGTGGTGTGCCGCTCGTCGCGCCCTCGTCTCGACGCAGCAGTTGCGCGAGCGCGAGTGGCAAGTCGGCAACAGGCACAGCAGCGTCGTGTGACGAGGAGATGATGGAAGGCGAGGACGAGATGGAGATTGTGACGCCTGGGTCGCCGACCAGCAAGCTTCCCGTGAGACTCTCGGCCGAGAAACTGGACCTGGACGTCGTCTCGTCAGACGGAGAAGACGAAGAAGATGACTCGTGAGCTGCACGCAGACGACCGTAATAGATGACTTGAGTGAATGGAAAAAAGCTGACATGGCGCTCGTGGAGTTGGTGGAAGTTCGAAAAGATTGACATGAATAAATCTGGATTTCTTACAATGGCGGATTTGTGCAATATACGTTTGTGGTTTCGTACAATTCACGAATTGACGTCTGCCAATACAATTTCTATACTTATTGTGCAACACGATATCGTCGCTTGCGATCTATGACCCACTCACGCGCGACCTGATGAGACGCCGCCTCATCGCGGTAGTCTGGTGTTGCGTCGCGCTTGTCGCCCACAGCTACGCGTCAGCCGCCACGCGAGACCGTCCACTGCTGTCGCCATCCTCTAATGTCGACACCGCGAGCCTCGCTGTGGACGTCCGCAGGTCCGGTCCACTAACGACCACAAGGACGACGCCGACCAGCGCCACAATTCTCTCACCAGGAACGATCGTCGAGGGCTACGAGCTCGTGGAACGCACGGCGCTGCTCGGGGTCTGCAATCCACGCGCAGCACGCAGCGATCAGAAGGCGGTGGTCGTGCTTCCGACGGGCGCCGTGGTCGAGTGGTCGCGTGTGGACGAACGTGTGGACGAACGTGTGGACAAACGTGTGGACGCAGATCCACCGGATGAGGACGACGGCGACGATGTCGACGAGAATGTGAGCGACGCAGCGTCCCCCGAGAAGAGCGACAGCGACAGCGAGGCGCTTTGTCCGCTCGACGAGCAGGTCTGCACGTCGGGGCGCCAGCCCGAGGTCGGCACCGGAGGCGAGCTCGTGCCGGACGGTCCCAGTCTCGAGTACCAGGTACGTGGACTGACCCGGGTACTGTCCCCGCCCGAGTCGAGGACGCGAGGCTGACCGAGTCTTGGCATTCTAGTGCGTGCTGGAGCCCACCGACGACATCTACGTGAACAGCAACTACCGGCTGCGCGACAAGTTCGCGGCCGGCAGCCACGGCGAAGTCTGGCGCGCCACGAGCCGCTCGCGGACCGGCGAGGCGGTCGTGCTCAAGCGGCTCTTTGTCGAGCGCGACGCCAACGCGATGCTCGAGATGGGGCTGCGCGAGGCGCATTTCGGCGCGTTGCTGCGCCACGAGCGCCACGTCGCGCGCTTTGTCGAGTACTTTGTGCGGCCTGCGCGCGTGGAGTCGCCCTCACAGTCGTCGCCACCGTCAGGCAGCGCATCGATGCCGGTCGCTCCGTACCAGGGAGCTCCCGTGGACACTGCCGCAGCAGAGGATTCAACAGCAGCACAGCCCGAGGCGGATGCGCCGGTCGCGGAGCTACAGGAGCTGTGGCTCGTGTTCTTCGACGAGGGCATCTCGCTGCGCCACTACCTGTACGCGTCGCACGAGTCGGCGCACTCGGCGGTCGTGTTCCAGCCGTCGCCGTTCTGGGAGCGACTCCGCGAGGACGAGCGCGGCGAACACGTGTTGCGCGAGATCCTGCGGCAGGTGCTCGAGGGCGTCGCGGCGCTGCACCGGCACGGCATCACGCACCGCGACATCAAGCCGTCCAACATCCTCGTACACGTCGCCAACGACAGCGGCCGCCAGTTCTCGCCGCCGACCGTCAAGCTCGCGGACCTGGGCTCCGCCGTCGACGAGTACACACTACGGCGGTTGTACGCGGACCGCGGCGGCCCGACGCAGGCGGAGGAGACGCGCGAGTACCAGCCGCCAGAGGTGCTGTTCAGCGCGGCCGGCGCGCCGTACGACCCGGCGTACCCGCTGGCGTACGACCTCTGGTCTGTCGGCGTCGTGTTCCTCGAGATGGTGCTCGGTTCGCCGCAGGTGTTCTCGATCTCGGCGCGCGAGCGTGCGCGCGTGGACGCCACGCTGCGGCACGAGCGCGACGACGTCAAGCGCAAAAGCTATCTGCTGCACGTGCTGACGCAGGAGTTTTGCATCTTTCGGCCGTCGCCGCACGAGCTGCGCGCGCTGTGGAACCAGTATGCGCTTGTGAGCGACGGCTGCCACTTTGGACGCTTCAACACGACGATCGTGCAGCGCGACCCCAAGCGCCGCGGCTTGTTCGACCGCTGGGGCCTCGATCTCATGTGGAAGCTGCTGCAGTGGCACCCGGCGCAGCGCATCTCGGCGCAGGACGCGCTCGAGCACGCGTTCTTCCGTGGCGCGTACACGTGCGAGGCCACGGGCCGCGCGTTCGCCACGCGCCAGGAGCTGCAGCTGCACGAGCAGTACCTCGCTGTGCAGCGCCAGCGCGACGCCGAGCTCGCGATGCTCGTGCGCGAGCGCTACGAGGTCCCGCAGCTCTTCCGCTGTCCGCGTTGTGGCCGCGCGTTCTCGACGGTCGCGAGCTGCGCGCAGCACATGATGGCGCGCCGCCACGCGAGCGAGCGCCAGCACTTTTGCGAGTACGAGCACACGCGACTGCTGGACGCCGTGCAGCGCGAGTCGGCGGCGATGCATGGCGCGCTATCTTCCAGGAAGGAGCTCGGCGTCGCCGTGTTCCAGGGCAAGAAGAAGTACATGGAGGACGCCGTCGTGACGGCGACGTTCTCGTGGCCGCGCGTCGGTGCCGTGACGCTGCTGGCGGTCGTCGACGGGCACCTTGGCACAGGCGCGACGCGCTACATCCAGCAGCAACTCGAGCGCGTCGTGGCGCACCACGTCGCCGAGGCGCTCGCTCGGGATGGCGCCAACGCGGACGAGCAGCGCATGGCGCTTCGCCAGGTCTTTCTCGAGCTGCACGACGGGTTTCTCGAAGCCTCCAAGCCGCAGCAGCCGCAGAAGGATGAAGACGACGACGACGAAGACGACGGCGAGGAACAGGACTTCTCGGGGGCGACGCTGACAGTTGTGCTCTACCTCGAGGACCAGCGGCGCGTGCTGAGCGCCAACGTCGGAGACTCGTCCGCGATTCTCGTCCGAGGCAGCAGTGGTGGCGACGGCGACCCGCAGGTCACGGAGCTCACGACGGACCACTGGCCCAACGTCCCCGAGGAGCGCGCGCGCGTCGAGTCGAGCGGCGGCTTTGTGAGCTTCCAGGGGCTGTGGCGTGTCGTGGGGCAGCTCGCGGTCTCGCGCAGCATCGGCGACCGGCACCTGCGGCAGTTTGTGACCGCAGAGCCGTCCGTGTCTCTCGGTCCACGCGCTGACGACAGAGGCGGCGTCGCGGTCGTGGCCAGCGATGGGCTGTGGGAGGCGATGACGAGGGAGGACGTCGCGCGGTTTGTGCGCGATCGCCAGAGCGACGAGAGCATGCAGCCCATCGCAGAGGCGCTGGCGGAGGAAGCGTACGTCCGCGGGAGTCTGGACAACATTGCGGTCGTGCTGCTCGAGCTGCGGCCGCGACGGTAGGCAAACAAACAGACAGACAGACAGATCAAACGTGAGTGGATTTGTATTTCAGTATCATCATCAACAACAGTATCGTCTCGTGGACGCTGGTTATCACTACAGTCTCTACTGCGTCTCGACGTCATCGTCGCCGTGGCGCGCGGCCTGCTGGCCGTACTGGAACAGGATCTTGGGCAGCTTGCCGACGTGCGGCACGAGCACATCGGCCTCGAGCGCGAGGTCCTCGAGCGACGACGCGCCGCCGATGACGCCGATCGAGAGCCCGCAGCCCGCGTTGCGCCCGAGCGCCATGTCGGTGTGCGTGTCGCCGACCATGATGGTGTTGTGCGGCTGCACGCCGAGCTGCTGGCACAGCGTCCAGATCTGCTCGGCGTGCGGCTTGGCCGGGATGCCGTCGTCGCCGCAGGACAGCGCGTCGACCATGTCGAGCAGCTGCAGGTGCTCAAGCGTGTCGACCGTCGCCTGGCGGTCGTCCGTCGTGCACACCGCGATCTTCATGCCCATCTGCTTGATCGTGCGGAAGAGCCCGGCGATGTCGCCAAGCGGGCGGCTCGTGAGCACGGGGTCCGGCATGGACCAGCACTTGGTGATCACGTCCTCGGCTTTCTCGGGCGACATGCCCTCGCTGATGAGCATCTTGACCGCGAGCTTGTAGAGCTCGCCCATGGGCGTGCAGCAGAGCGCGCCCTTGCTGCGCACCGAGCGCCGGATCCAGTCATAGCCCATGGCGTCGAACAGCTTCTCGCGCACTGGCAGCCCCGTCGTCATCTCGACGCGCCACGCCTGCGACTCGACCCAGCCGCCCCACATGAGGTTGAAGTCGATGAGCGTGCCGTCCTTGTCGAAGACCACGAGCCCCGGGTCCACGCGGAGGAACGTGGAGCGCGCGCGCCGAGAGACTGGCGCAGAGGCCGCGGGCCGCAGGAGCTTGGAGGCGACGGAGCTGCGCGTCGGCGCCGAGGTCGCGGCGGGGGACGACGCACGAAGGAGCACACGGGTGAGACGCATGGTGACGCGGACAGGAGTGGGTACAAGCAAGAATGGGGTCGGCGGAGGGGAGCAGCTCCTCTTGGGGAGGGGAGCGGAGCGGAGCGGAGGGGAGAGGAGGAAGTTGGCTCACGAGCAAAACGGACGGACGGACGCCATGATAAAGGGTGCCGTTTGGGGCAGGTGTTGAAGCAGCCGTCGCAGAAACGACCGGATCTCGCGCCACCTGTGGACGAACCGACTCAGACAAGGTGGACCAATCAATGACAAAGACGCGTCTGAGTCGCCAATCGATTTCGACCTACGCCACCGTCCTCACGTCACCACTGTGCGCGAGCTTCAAGTTTCCACGCATTGACACCGACGATTGCTCCCTATACTCAGCGCAAGACATCCAGAATCCCAAGCACCAGCAGCACCAGCATGTAGAGCGACTTCAACAGTAGAAATAGCTGCCGAGCTGGCGACCGACGCCGCAGCTCAGCAGGTCTCTGTAGAGCGACCACGTCGCCAACGGAAAGCGCCATCCGAGGCGCACGGCACCGTCGTCCTTGAGGTACAGGAACGCGTCGCGGTCCAGCGGCAGCAGCGGCGCCGAGGTGTCGCCGTCCGCGCCGCGGATGCGAAGCGCCGTCGACTGGTTGCGCACAAGCGAGTCGGCGATCGCCTGGATCAGGCGCTGGCGATCGCCCCACGTGAGCACGATCTGGCTGTCCTTGATGGTGATCTTGTTGGCCGTCATCTCGGTCGTGGTCTCCGCGACGGGCTGTTCTTGAGGCGGCACGTCTGAGGTTGCGGCGGCTAATCCCAGCAGCAGCGCCGTCGCGAGCACGGGAACGTTCACCATCGTGATGATGCGAGTTGGTTCAATGCGAGTCGATGCCCGAATGACAGACAGCCAGCGCCTTCGGCAGCCGCGTGTGGATCATCATGCATGGGCGATCACGCCGAGTTTTCTCGGAGCAAGCGATGGGAACGATTGGAGTTGCCCCTTGCCAATGATGCAGAGAGCGAGTCGCCGTCCGTCAAAGCCATCATCTACCCATCCATCGCATCTAAAAGAACAGGACAGGACTCTATGATGGATCGCGTGTGTCGAGGAGGTCAAGCGCAGTGGGTGAACGATCCTGTGATTCGGCCGCGTCAACACGGGTCTATCGTGCTCTCTGGACCCTGGATTGCTGGACTTAAGGAGTCAGGATCAGGACTCCGAGCGTGGCATCATCCAGTGTGGCGGCGTCATCGAGGATGATGACGTCGGTCGTCTGTGGTCTGGCGCCCACAATGTCTGGTCTGTGACATTGCTGGCTGCGAATCATGTGCTGTGATCATGCTTCCGCCCATCAAGGTGACAGCAGCCATGCAGCAATGCCCACTGTCATCGCGAACAGTGTGGCGGCCTCATCGTGGCCACGAGTGGATCCCACGACATCACGGTTGCCGAAGAAGGTGGATCGTCTTTTCCGGCAGGAACACCTGGATGCTGGATCCAGTGGTCAGCCAGCGACCTCGTTCCAGAGTTCCCGAGTCCGTTGGGTGAACGGCCGCGTTGGAGTGTCGCTTCGACACGCGTCCGTCCGTCCGCCCATCCGGCAGCCAGCCACCCCCATGATCTCGTGATCACCATCAACCAAGATTCCTTCCGGAACAACTGTCCCGTCTGGCGGCACACGGTGCACCGTGCAGCACCTGGACAGTTTAGTCGGCGCATGGACGGGCTCCACGCACGCGGTCGTCGTCCCGGTGCTGCGCCCCCTCCTGCCCTTCCACTTGTGTGCTTCAAGGTGGGTTCAACACCACACCACACCCAGTTACTGTGGGCCACACCACTTCAGACACGGTGTAAACCAGGATCGACAACCCCAAATCGTGACGTCGCTGGATCACGAGATCCACCGTCATCATCACCAGCAGCGCATGCCATGGTGGCGCCTGTGCTCAGCGCTGCAGCGCTTCGACGCGCGGATGCAGTCTTCTGGACGCGCGTGTTTCTATTTGGCGCGTCATGCGTCGCTGGCCTGCTAATCGCGCGCAAGCGAAAGCTTCATCGTTTCCACCTCCACGTGCTGTCGTCCAAGCTGTACGACTATGGACGCTACTTCGGGCTCGACATTGGCGGCACATTGGCGAAAATGGTGTACTTCCAGCCGACGTCGTCTGCGGCGATTCCTCGGTATCTGAACGCGACGCAGAACACTGAAGGCTGCATTTCCGCCATCGAGGCGTACATTTTGGAGCTACGATCGACGGATCCTTCGCAGACAGCGCAACGAGATGAGCGCCTCGAGCTCAAGATTCCGCATCTTGGTGGCACGATTCATTTTCTCAGGTAGCGTGCTGTGATCACCGGATCTGCGTTCATGGACTTGACAAACAATGCTTTGAGCAGCTTTCAGACCGCCAAGATGGAGGAGATCTCAGACTATGTACGCCATCGCTTCTTTCATCGATACATCAAGCGCGTCCCGTGCACAGGAGGCGGAGCGTACAAGGTATACAACACTTTGCTCCCTTGAATTGCTGCAGCATGGAACTGACCTTCCACGCAGTTTTGCCAAATGATTGAAGAGAAGCTGGGCATCGAGCTTCGAAAGGAGGACGAGATGGACTGCCTCATTCGAGGCCTCAACTTTGTGCTTCGCTATGCTCCCGACGAGTGCTTCACCTTCACAGTAGGTGCTCTATGAGCTCCAGGTCAAACACGCATGTTGAGTCTCACGATCTTTGTATCCATGTAGAACGTGGTGCTCGACACGCAGGGTCTTGGGGACGCGACGTTGCAGATCATACCGACGCCCAAGGAGCACAGCGATCTGTATCCATTTTTGCTGGTGAACATTGGCTCTGGAGTGAGCATTCTCAAGATCTCGAGCGAGACAGAATACGAGCGTGTCTCCGGTACCAGTCTCGGTGGCGGCACGTTCTGGGGGCTGTGTCGTGCGCTGTCCAAGCTGCGGACGTTCGATGAAGCCATGGACGCCAGCGTAGTCGGCAACTCGAACGCTGTGGACATGACAGTCGGTGATATCTACGGCCTCGGCGGCTACGAGCAGTTTGGCCTCAAGTCGTCGACCGTCGCGAGCAGCTTCGGCAAGGTCGGCACCAAGATGGACCCGCGCGCCGACATTCGCGACGAGGATCTCGCGCGCTCGCTGCTGTTCATGCTGACGCAGAACATTGGACACGTGGCGTACCTCAATGCCCAGCGCGTCAACACGCCGCGCATCTACTTTTGCGGCAACTTTCTGCGACGCAACGAGATTGCGAGTCGACAGCTCGCATACGCGATCGACTTTTGGTCCAAGTCGGCCATGCAAGCGCAGTTCTTTCGGCACGAGGGCTTCTTTGGCGCGCTCGGCAGCTTCCTCGTGCACTGGGAACACACGATGGGCAGCATCGAGCCCGCATCGACGCTGCGACCGACGTCAGCGGCTGCTCCGTCGACAGCATGACACAGACACGCGGAGAGGAGCGGAGCAGTGTCGCGTGCAGACAGACAGACACAGAGAGAGAGAGAGAGAGAGAGAGCATGGTTCGCTGGCGTAGAGGAACCGAAAGCAAATGCAAGGGATGGTCACTGGATTCTGGATGTGTGTGAGCCTCAGGCAGCTGCGAGAGCAATGGCATAACTCAGGATCGGAATGCGATCTGCCGGATGGATGAGATGCATCATCACCTTGGCCTAAGGCTTGGCTTGGGTCCAGAGAGACCCAGGCGCACTCGCCTCCGGATGGTGCTGACGTGTGTGAGTGCGACTGAGGCGGAGAGAGTGGTGGCAGGTGGTGGGCGTTGACGACTGCTCTCTCTCTCTCTCTCTCTGGAATCTGGACCAGAGGGGGCAGCTCATCAGTCACCCACCCAGTCACTCAATCCCCAGCCGCTGCTGTTGGGGTGTGCGAGGATCCAGGATTCCAGGACGGATCACCCGGTGGACAAGTCGGCGAAGTTGCCTGGTGCCATCTGGCCGAGTTCAACATCATCAGACAGGCTGCACGGCAAGATCCACAGCACGACAGACAGACACACACGCACACGAACCACTGGATGTCCGGGAAAACGGTGGGCCCATGGATCCTGCGGACAAGGATTCAATGCAACATGCAATGTGTGCGATATAATGCTCTGCTTGTTTCGGAAAAGAATAGAGTAGATTTACGGAATGGAAGAGAAGGAAAAGCATGATGAAGGATGCAGGAATCGAAGGAATCGTATTCTACAAGCGGCAACTGCCTCACTTAAATAGTCACTCTATAATAGATGGTCGGAATGGGCTCAACCGTGAGCTTGGGAGATCGGTTGGCGGCATGCAGCCACGGGTTGCCTCCTTGGTTGTGTTGGTGACCGGAAGCATCGCCGCTGTTGGAACGTGGCACCGAGTTACCCTGCCATTGCATGGCGTCGAAAGTGGAGTAGGTCATGGATCACTAGCACTTGCTTGCTCACGACAGAAAGAAGTTGAGAATCTCGACCTCTTCTTCGGTGAGCTCGGTGGCGGGTTCGGCCTCGAATGACACAGGCGTGTAGGCCTCGAGCACCTTGTTGCAGGCCTCGTCCGAGCCGTCTTCGAGCTCAGGCTCATCAAGCGCGAGGGCGCTCATCCATCCGCTGCTCGTGGCGCAGACCGCTTCGCAAGATGTCTTGCACTTCTTCTTGGGCGAGATCACCGACTCGTCGACAATCTCATCGGTGGAGGTCGGCGAGGCGTGCTCGTCGTCGCAGCTCAGCTTGCGCTTGAGCGGCGAGAGGCTCGGGCGCTTGACTGAAAGCGAGGTCATCGCGGCCGACAGCTTGGGCGACTGCAGCAGATCGTCGTGGTGGGCGCGGGTGGCCGTCATCATCATCGTTGGCTCTGTGGACGTGTGGGGGTGAACGCAAAATGCTCAATGGTTCTGCGGTCGACCATGTTTCGTGGAGCTGCAACGGCGTCCGGGTCCAAGGCGGCGACGGTGGTTTGCTGCGCTTGCTCCGTCCCGACGTCCGCGAGTGCGCGTTCGTTCGGTTCGATCGATCGACCGAGAGTAGCAGCGGGTGTGTGTCGTTCGTTGCTCGCGGGGTTTGGGGGATGGGCAAGGCAGGTGGGCAGACGGACACACGCGGGCGTGAGATGAGAGAGAGCGTGCGCGAGCAACCAGGCGGACGCAAACCAGCGACGGGGACGGGGCCCAGGGGAGAAGAGGAGGCAGGAAAGAAAGGAAGGAAGGAAGGAAGGAAAGAGGCTGGATCTGTTGCGGGTCCGGGTCCCTTCTGGTCCCAAGCATCCATCATCATCATCATCTTCGACAGACTGAGCGGGTCAGTCGTGCGTTGGACAAATCTGGGTGGCGTCGTCAGCTCAGCTCCGCACAGTCTGAGCTCACCGGTTGCTTTTTTTTGTCATCTGCGCGCACGCAGCGGTTGGCTGTCCCAGCGCGAGATTTCCAAAGACGCGGTTTCCAGAAAGGAAGGATGGGGGAAGAAAACGGGCGCCGGTCTGACAGGCGACCGAGGGTTGACGAGGCCCGGCCAGATGCAGAGATGTTGATGATGATGGCGCGGTGTCGCCCACTTCGAGCCCTGCGTGTGGTCAGACCCGCGTGGTGAAGCATGGAAACTCAGAACCACCAACGAAATCTTTCGCTGCACCTCAACGGCAAATCGGGCGAGGGGAAGGGGACATCGCAGCGAGCGAGCGAGCGCCGCATGAAACAGTTGCTGAGCTCATGGGTGCAGCATCCCATGGCCACACAGCCGCCCCACACCCGCACCTTCCTTCTCCTTTGCTCGCTGCTCGGCAAAGGACACCAAGCGACGCGGCGTCCTCTGAGTCCTCTTCAAAGTCCTCAGGCGACGGGACAAAAACAGGAACGATCAATCATCTTGCCTCCCCGCAGAAGCGGCCGCGCGTGCATCAAAGGGGCAGGCAAGGTCGGGACCAACATTCCGCGAGGAACGAAAAAACGGGGCCGCGTCACTTCGCTGACGGCCGGTGCCGCATCCCTGCTCCAAACGGACTGCCAGGTGCATCGGTGCATGTGCAGCACGTGATGATGAGATTGCAGTGCCGTGTACAGTGATTTGTCCCAATAAGCAAGGGGTTCAACTATTTAGTTGTCAGAGGTTTATCTGATGAAACAAGTACAGATGAAGAGTAGGCACCACCGTCAGATAAATTATAGAAGGTAATAGAGGACACACCCCTTGCTTGTTGGGACAAATCACTGTACACAGTTGATGCGGTTGGCAGGCTCCATGCATGCGTTGCGCAGGCTGGCTGGCTGGCGTCCAGACGGTCTGGGCGGGTGCCACGATCATCACAGGGCACCAAGGTCCACGGAATGGGACCGCAAACATGCCGATCACGTCTGTGCGTGCGACTCGCAGCAGGGTCTTTCCACCCACACGCACACACCCCTGTCGCCGGCCGCCGTTGAGACATCAGCAGCCGCAGCAAGCACTTTTCACGCTGGCTGGTTGGTGGTTGGGAGGGAGCCGAGAATGACGCGGCATGTGATCAGTGGCAGGCTGGATGGATGCCACGTGGATTGATTCACCGTTTCTTTCTCGGATCAGTGTGGGTTTCTTGAGAAAATCTCGGGCTTTCGACCGAATCCTGGCGTCGTCGGCGGAGTCCAGCGTGGAGCCACCGGGAACGAGATGTCGCGCCCGCACGTGGGACAGTGGTGCGTGCGTTGGGAGAACAAACGCTTTTTCGGATCCCAGGAGAGGTCTTTTGGGACATGGGGCGACGTGATGGTGGCGTTGCCGTTCCGGAAGAGGCTTGAACTGCATGGTGTTCCAGAGAAATCTGCATCTCTGGTTGTTGGGATCTTTTCTCAGAGAGACGCCATCATCAACAATCCCCAGCAGACAGCGTGGCGTGTGTGATTCGTTTGTTGGCAAAATACAGTACAGTACACTGTAGTACATCATACTGTACATCCGTACAGTGGCAACTCACTCGCCACAAGCAGTCGACGACAGCAACCGGCAGGAAGGAGCCAAGCCTTCACCATCTTGCATCTCGAAGGCAGAAGATCATCGTTGGGCTTGTCAGCAATCTCCATGTTCCGGAAGCCGCCCGCCTGTTGCGAAGCACCAATTCGCACTCGAAAACCAGAAGGAATTTCGCACGCTTTCCTCAGAACATCGTTGTGGAAGCATGCGACAGTTTCGTCCAGTTGTGCGAAACGTCGATTAATCGACAGGAGATGGGACAGTGCTGCTGCTGCACTGTGCAGAAACGGCAGCCCATCCTCATCCGCGCCCTTCTCAGCTTCCGTGGATCTGGAGCTTTGTTCACTCAAACATGTTTTGCGCAACGCATGCGAAGTTGCTGCGTGCCTGCTGTGGGGTGGAATTGCGAGAGGGGACTAAAACGCCGCACGCATGACGGTGCAATCTCCCGCGACGGGAAGCAGAGAAGGAATGTGGACCCCAGATTTGAATTGTTGCGTGCCGCGTCGTGACCAGTGTGCCCTCTTGTAAACGTCCGGTACCTACGCCACGCGTGGATCAGTTGCGATTGATCGAGACGTCGTTTCCACGGAAAGGCGTCGATCGATCTGGATGATGATGTCGGTTCATGACGTGGATCTGGCCCACCAGCGGTGGGCGACATGTAAGGCAGTTTCTCGGAGAAGCCTTTGCCATGCCCCTGCTCTGTCCAGAGCTGGAGATTGACGTCCCTGTGCAGCGCCAGGCGATGGGATGAGGCGGCAGCGTTCGGAAGGTGGACGCTTGCGTCACTCTCGGCTTCTTGATCGGCGCTGGAACGTTGGATTCCATGGTGGAACGGGAGAGCAAAGGTGCTCAGCTCAGATCATGTGCATGCGAGCAGCCGCAGCGCTCTGTCCAGGCTGTGGTCTATGCGAGCAGATGTGTGTCGACTGATTGGACCGCATCAAGTCTCCACACGGAACGAACACAGGACGAAGAAGAATCTTCAAGTGCTGACCACATGTGGCTGCGCACGGCGATGAATGTTCTGTGTTCAACGATGCTCATTTCCACTCGCTTTCTTTGTCTCGATCGACGCGTGCAGTGCTCTGCAGTCTGCTGCAGCGCAGAGCGAAGCACACAAACACACTGACACATGCACCCAGCTGATGATGCGTTGTCCGATCCAATCCATCGGTCCGGTACACTGTACTGTACACTACTGTATGTAAGCTTCACAGCCTGTGCATCGCAAGCGTTTGGCGTTCTCTGAGAAATGCTCCAACCCACACCGAAGATTCTCCGACTACCGTCCAGAAATCTGGATCCACCTAGGATTCCGAGGGCGGTGCCTCCATCCACCTGGATCACCTCGACCTGCTCGCTTTCTCTGGATGTGTCACACAGGCGAGGGTTGGGTCGGCCGTCAATTTAGGTGGCTCACACTCGTGGCGAAGGGTGAAGCCACTTGGGAGAGCGCACCTGTCGTCGTCCGTCTTGAAGCTGTGCTGCTGCATCCACAACAGTTGTGAGTCACAAATTTGTGACACCACAGAAAGGTCAGCGGAAAGTCGCTGGATGTTTCCTGGACACGACGATCGTACCCCTGCGACATGTGTGTCGGACCACCGTCGGACGTTTCCTCCAGTCATCGCCGGCCACCTCGACAGGTCCAGATCCAGAGAGCAGGCGAGGAGTGAAGGTGCAACTTGCCAAAGCGCCTTGCCTTGCGGTCACCCGCGGCCATCACGATCCCGAAGCCGCCGCGTGTCGCGCAGCAATTGCGTCAGGATCGCCTGGACGTGGGTTGTCTGCTGGACGAGCGCGTCCACTTTTTCCAGCCGCTCGCCCAGATCTTGCGCCACCGCGTCCAGATGATGGCCCCATGCTGGGCTCGGTCCGGAGCTTTCTTCCGCCATCCGGCGAAAGCGGTCCTGCACGCCGCGCGCGCCGCCCGAGATGCTGGCAAAGCCCAGCCACGCGTCGTCCAGCGCGTCCATCAATGCGGCGCTCTGCGTCGTGAGCGCTCGCAGTGTGGGTGTGCTGCTGCTGTCACGACTGCTGCTGCTGCTGTCACGGCTACTGCTGCTGCTGTTGATGTGCTTGCTGTGGTGGTGGTGGTGGTGGTTGCTGTGGTTGTTGTCGTCGACTCGGTGTCTCATGGACGAGACGCGGCGCTGCTGGAGAAGCGTCGAGAGCGAGTCTTCGTGTCGCTGCTTGCTGTCATCACGTCGGTGCTCATCCCAGCCACCACCAGCAACAGCAACAGCAGCAGCAGCTCGGCTTGCTCCGTATGTGTACGCCCTGCCGTCGTCTTCGTCCTGCACGTCGTCGTCCTGGTCATCGCCGTCGTCTAGGTTATTGGCCTCTGCTCTGTGACGCCTCGGTACCATACGAACTGGACCTCTCGCGGCCTCACGCTGTTGATGGCGATGGTGAGGAGAGGACGATGAAGAAGAAGACGAGCTGCCGATGCCAACCAGTCGTGGCGCACTGCTGCTGGCCGCTAGCACCGGCCCCGGGCGCTGTCGCCGAGAGTGCGTCGCCGCTGCGATCGGGCTGTTGCCGCTGTTGCCGACAGTGGAGACCGATGACTCGGGGGCCAGTAACGAGGACGGCGACGCGGCCGCCGCGAGAAACGAGAACGGACTCAAGGGTACCGTCGCGGGCTGGAACTCGCGCTTGACCTTGGCCGCTGTGCTTCCGTCCCACTCCACTATTTTATCCTGAACTCTCGGGATAAAATGGTGGAATGGGACGGAAGCACAGCGCATATCCACACTACATCTACAACAACAGAGACAGAGGAGGTTCTCGCGGAAGAAGCTATGGAAATCTGTTAGCACACCGGAGGGTTTCATCAAGAAAAACGCGGGTGATGCCGTCTCTGACTCATAGATTTGTTCGAGGACGTCCATTTCCACGAGTCGCCGGATTTCTGCCTTCGTTTTGGCTTCCATGCTTCTTGCGATCGGGTATGGCTTGTGTGTGTTTGTGTGCTCTGCTCTGCTCTGCTCTGAGCTGGAATGCACTGCACTGCACTGCACGCGTTGATCGAGACAAAGAAAGCGAGTGGAAACGAGCATCGTTGAACACAGAACATTCATCGGGCAGTCACCGGAGATTGAAGAGTTTCCAGACAGACGAGATATTGAAGGACTCGGATATAGAGTACCATGACAATGAACTGGCGGCAATATAAAGGCAAGTCGATCAGATGGATTCGCGATTGCCGATTGCGATAAGGGATACTTCGATGGGCTGTTGAAAAGTGAGTACGTGGAAGAAAACTGTTCTACGCTGAGAAAAGCTCTTCTTGAGCTGGCGTAGAAACGACGAAGGTCGCGGCTTGGAATTCACGAATCATCGTCATGTTGCTTGAGTGAAAGCATCACACCAACAGCGAGGTCCTATTCAGTACGCAATCGCTTTCGAAGGTTGTATGGCGGAGGCGGTGGCAATGCTTCCACTGGTACGTAGTTCGTTGGGCCCTCCGCGGCAGTCGCAAAGGGAGCCTCGTTGTAGTAGCCCACAAACACTCGGCATGCCTTTCTCGCCGCTAAAACTTCAGGTCCTGGCTTCAAGATAAACGATTCGCATGATTTGAGATCTGGACAAACAGCAATATAAGTTGGTGGCCCAGTATCTCCAGCATCCTTGACATCATCTGGGAAGAAAATTGCGTTCATTCTCTCCAGCTCCTTGCCGTCGATTTCATGTTCTGCAGCTGTAGTAATTTGCAGATACGCGACGTTGCTCAACTTGTCTGATGTAGACGCGAGCTTCACAATGCTGTCAATATTCGGAAAATCATGGCACGCAGGAAACCAGTAGGCGAGCTTTTCATCGTCTCTCCATTGCTTCAAATGGTTTTCATGATCGCTTGCTGTTCCGCAACAAATTGCACCGCCACGTTTCAAGTGAACCTGCTTCACTTCGAGATGTCGTGGTTCGTTTGGTTTTCTTCTTTCTGGCGGATCGTATTCAGTGATGTAGAGCTTCAACAAGTTGTCAACAGCGAGGCGGTGCAGATAGATCTCGAAAGCGCTTCCAGCAAGTGATCTATGCCCAGCGCCTTGTGCCCAGTGATAGATACGAAACAGCGCATCCGATCCTAGTCTCACCGAAAGAGCGAGCACAGCATACTCCGAGTCGATAACTTGTTCCCAATACCGCCTGGCCATGAACGGATTTGCGTCATCGGCATTTTTGACGAATGCATGGTGCAAACAATCAACTTGTGATCTCCCAGTCAAGGCACCGGACTGGTTGGATCGCAGCTTCGAGACATCATCCACGCCACTGATCGCATCATCGATTGCACTGCGTATGTGCTCCGATGTAGCGAGTGTAAAGTCACGCACACTTCCGCCAGAGTAGTAATACCTTTCCTCCATATCTTTGGTGGCAAACTTGTGAATGAGGTGTCCCATCAACCAAAGATCTTGCTTTGACCAGCAAGGTAGCAGACAGCAGTAGGCATGGACTCGTGCTTGGGAGGTCAGGTTCACTTGGTGCGAGGTCGCAAGCAGATGAAATGTCGACAACCCCTCAGGAATCTCTTCATAACGAAAGCCATCCAGCATCAGCCAGAGATTTTCGATGCCAAGTTGATCAACAAGGGCGTCGTACACGCTGACAGCAAAAGCATCTTTACACTGTGGGATGGAGAAATAGACCACTTGGTCACCGACATGAGTAAAGAAGTAGAGGATGCACTTGCCTCGCTCGCGCTCAGTCAATCGACGACACACCAGCACATTCTTCTTGTGCTTGAACACGAGATGAAAGGCCACCACACACAACAGCGTCGACTTGCCGATGCCCGGTGACCCCATGAGGATGCTCTTCTTGTTCGCTCGATCATTGATGTTGCCAGGAGTAGACTCTCGAAACCATCCATCAACAAGAATCGACACGACCTGCTTGTCTTCCAATCGCCAAAACATCCTCCCGTTGGTGGTGCATCCGCCCAACCTGCTCATAAACTTCCAGATCAATGGGATCTCATGCACAGCGTTGACGGCCCACTCTGTCAGTGAGGCACATTCCTCCGCGTGCTTTTCCTGCTTGTGAAGGACAACGGTGCTAGGCAAATCGATCACCAGCTCCGCCGCTGGTGCTACAGTGCGGGGAGCGAGGTGCTGCGTTGGCACCTCCACGATAAGCGTTGCGTGGGGGTCGAGACTGCTCAAAGACGACCTTCCAACGGTTGCGCGTTTGCTTCTCCATACACTGCACCGCTGGCGTAGACGCGAAGGTTGGCTGCTATCACATTTGCAGGCAGAGCGCGCACAACTTTGCTGAAAACTGCGTGTCGCAAATCGGCAATATCCTCAGCATCTTCTCGGGTCAAGACCACTGCGTCGACGTCAAAACCTGAAAAAGGGAGTCGAGTACCTTTGTCCACCAACTGGAAATACACCTCTCGCGACATCACTTCGTTTCAATGAGAATACTACTTGTGTACTGCTTATGATGGGGCCGTTTGTCACTCGGTTCCGCGACTGTGTGATTGATATCCATGTGACCCGCACACATCAATCTATCGACTTGACCGGGCGGGACCAACAGTACCGGACCAATCCCCAGTCGACCAAAAGCAAGACGACGAATCCAGCCATGACCTTGAGTCAGAAGTTACTCACTCCACTTGACTTCAACATGCGCCGTCGCAGCTCCGTCCGTGCGTCTGCGGGTCTATCGTATCAATGCGCACACTTCATCGCTCGTCTTGGCCTTGACGATTGACGCTCGCTCTCCTTGTAGCAGCCGGCGATCGGTGATCTGCGACTGTCAGGAAGCGTGGCAGTGCCACTCATCGACGGAGAGCTGGGAATGCGACCAGTTCGGTGTGGATGCATGAGCGTGATCATGGTCATGAGCAGTGCTGTCGTGACGAATGGCACCATTCCGCAAGCAAGATGAAGATGGAGACGAAGGCGAAGTACAGCGAGAACAGCACCTTTTTTCGATGCACCAAGTGCGTCCATTGGCGAGTCTTCGTCCAAAGGCTGGCCATCCTTGTCGTCATAAGCTGCTCTGTTCGCATAGACATCCAACTGATCGGCCACAACGTGAGCCAGAATGTCAGGTTCCTGTCGCGCATTTGCACATGTTGGTTGGTTGAGAATATCCCGCGGCGCACTTGTGCCTGAGATTCAGCTACGTGGCGCTCACGACCGTCGCGAGCACGAGCCCTAACGAAGAGTCGTGACCGTGAGCGTGACTGGGCGGTCGAGGCAGACGCTCGCCTCGCGGTCGCACACCAGCAGCGGCTCGCCGCGCGAGAACGTCGCGCCGAGATTATCACTGCCAAACCCTTTGAGCGGGTCAGGCGTCACCCGCGCCAAGACGCCGAACGCGACGACGGTGAACGCGTCGACCTACTGCGTGAACGCGCCGCGGAACGACCGGTCGTCGACCGTCGCGAGCGTGAACGTGCTGCTCGCGAGAAACGGCCCCGTGTGCGCGCCGGTCGTGACGCGGGTGGCACGTCGTCGACGGCCCTTCACGGTGCCCGGCAGCACGCGCCAGCTCAGCAGCGATAGCGTCCGCCCGCGACAATGACTCACTTGTCACGAAGTCTGTGTGCTGTATGCTAAGTACTGGTGATTTTCAGGTCTCACATCTGAGAAAAAACGAAACTAAACTACATGATAGCTTAGCTTTCTGAACTGGAAGTCCTACAGTACAGTTCAAAAGCACTCACAGTTTCCTGTCTCTCTAAAGTCTCCAATATAGTGAGATTGTTTAGGTAGGAAAAGTGAGTGCAGCAGGTCAGCTACGATCATACAGGACAGGCAGAACGCGTGCATGTATTCTGGTTAGAACGAAGCTATGGCAATGGCTCGGAAAGTATGGTTTCACCTGGTCGATGCAGCAACTGGCGGCGCGTTCTTGCATCACAAGTTGTCATCTGTGTCGTCTGACGGTGTCAACGATATTGAGGATCTTCGCAAGAAGATACGCAGCAACTATCGCAGCTATAAACCTGACATTCTGGCTCACGTTGTGGCCGATCAGTTGGATGTCTATGCGAACAGAGCAGCTTATGACGAAGCAAATGCGCAACCGCTGGATCCGGCGTCGTCTTTAAGCAGTCTCGACCCCCACGCAACGCTCATCGTGGAGGTGCCAACGCAGCACCTCGCTCCCCGCACTGTAGCACCAGCGGCTGAACTGATCGATTTGCCAAGCACCGTTGCCTTACACGAGCAGGAAAAGTACGCGGAGGAATGTGCCTCACTGACAGAGTGGACCGCCAACGCTGTGCATGAGATCCCATTGATCTGGAAGTTTATGAGCAGGTTGGGCGGATGCACCACCAACGGGAAGATGTTTTGGCGATTGGAAGACAAGCAGGTCGTGTCGATACTTGTTGATGGATGGTTTCGAGAGTCTACTCCTGGCAACATCAATGATCGCGCGAACAAGAAGAGCATCCTCATGGGATCACCGGGCATCGGCAAGTCGACGCTGTTGTGCGTGGCGGCCTTTTATCTCGTGTTCAAGCACAAGAAGAATGTGCTGGTGTGTCGTCGATTGACTGAGCGCGAGCGAGGCAAGTGCATCCTCTACTTCTTTACTCATGTCGGTGACCAAGTGGTCTATTTCTCCATCCCACAGTGTAAAGATGCTTTTGCTGTCAGCGTGTACGACGCCCTTGTTGATCAACTTGGCATCGAAAATCTCTGGCTGATGCTGGATGGCTTTCGCTATGAAGATTCCTGAGGGGTTGTCGACATTTCATCTGCTTGCGACCTCGCACCAAGTGAACCTGACCTCCCAAGCACGAGTCCATGCCTACTGCTGTCTGCTACCTTGCTGGTCAAAGCAAGATCTTTGGTTGATGGGACACCTCATTCACAAGTTTGCCACCAAAGATATGGAGGAAAGGTATTACTACTCTGGCGGAAGTGTGCGAGTTTACACTCGCTACATCGGAGCACATACGCAGTGCAATCGATGATGCGATCAGTGGCGTGGATGATGTCTCGAAGCTGCGATCCAACCAGTCCGGTGCCTTGACTGGGAGATCACAAGTTGATTGTTTGCACCATGCATTCGTCAAAAATGCCGATGACGCAAATCCGTTCATGGCCAGGCGGTATTGGGAACACGTTATCGACTCGGAGTATGCTGTGCTCGCTCTTTCGGTGAGACTCGGATCGGATGCGCTGTTTCGTATCTATCACTGGGCACGAGGCGCTGGGCATAGATCACTTGCTGGAAGCGCTTTCGAGATCTATCAACACCGCCTCGCTGCTGACAACTTGTTGAAGCTCTACATCTCTGAATATGATCCGCCAGAAAGAAGAAAACCAAACGAACCACGACATCTCGAAGTGAAGCAGGTTCACTTGAAAAGCGGCGGTGCAATTTGTTGCGGAACAGCAAGCGATCATCAAAGCCATTTGAAGCAATGGAGAGACGATGACAAGCTCACCTACTGGTTTCCTGCGTGCCATGATTTTCCGAATATTGACAGCATTGTGAAGCTCGCGTCCACATCAGACAAGTTGAGCAACGTCGCGTATCTGCAAATAACTACAGCTGCAGAACATGAAATCGACGGCAAGGAGCTGGAGAGAATGAACGCAATTTTTTTTCCAGATGATGTCAAGGATGCTGGAGATACTGAGCCACCAACTTATATTGCTGTTTGTCCAGATCTCAAATCATGCGAATCGTTTATCTTGAAGCCAGGACCTGAAGTTTTAGCGGCGAGAAAGGCATGCCGAGTGTTTGTGGGCTACTACGACGAGGCTCCCTTTGCGTTTGCCGCTGAGGGCCCAACGAACTACGTACCAGTCGAAACATTGCCACCGCCTCCGCCATACAACCTTCGAAAGCGATTTGCGTACTGAATAGGACCTCGCTGTTGGTGTGATGCTTTCACTCAAGCAACATGACGACGATTCGTGAATTCCAGGCCGCGACCTTCGTCGTTTCTACGCCAGCTCAAGAAGAGCTTTTCTCAGCGTAGAACAGTTTTCTTCCACGTACTCATTTTTCAACAGCCGATCGAAGTATTCCTTATCGCAATCGGCAATCGCGAATCCATTTGATCGACTTGCCTTCATATTGCCGCCAGTTCATTGTCATGGTACTGTGCATCCGAGTCCTTCAATTTCTCGTCTGTCTGGAAACTCTTTAATCTCCGGTGACTGCCCGATGAGTGTTCTGTGTTCAACGATGCTCGTTTCCACTCGCTTTCTTCGTCTCGATCAACGCGTGCAGTGCAGTGCAGTGCATTCCAGCTCAGAGCAGAGTAGAGCACACAACCACACCCACACAGACCCACACCCACACGCACCCAGCACGCGAAATGATAATGGTGCGTTGTCCGATCCAATCCATCGGCCAGGTGCTGACCGGTACGGAATGTAACCTTCACAGCTTGTGAATCGCAAGCGTTTGGCGTTCTCTCAGAAATGTTTCAACCCACGCCGACGATTCTCCGACCACCGTCCAGAAATCTGGATCGAAGTTGGATTCCAATTCCAATGCTGTGCTGCCGCATCCACAACAGTTGTGAGTCCCAAACTTGTGACATCCCGATCCAGAGAGCATGCGAGGAGTGAAGGGGCAACTTGCCAAAGCGCCTTGCCTTGCGGTCACCCGCGGCCATCACGATCCCGAAGCCGCCGCGTGTCGCGCAGCAATTGCGTCAGGATCGCCTGGACGTGGGTTGTCTGCTGGACGAGCGCGTCCACTTTGTCCAGCCGCTCGCCCAGATCTTGCGCCACCGCGTCCAGATGATGGCCCCATGCTGGGCTCGGTCCGGAGCTTTCTTCCGCCATCCGGCGAAAGCGGTCCTGCACGCCGCGCGCGCCGCCCGAGATGCTGGCAAAGCCCAGCCACGCGTCGTCCAGCGCGTCCATCAATGCGGCGCTCTGCGTCGTGAGCGCTCGCAGTGTGGGTGTGCTGCTGCTGTCACGACTGCTGCTGCTGCTGTCACGGCTACTGCTGCTGCTGTTGATGTGCTTGCTGTGGTGGTGGTGGTGGTTGCTGTGGTTGTTGTCGTCGACTCGGTGTCTCATGGACGAGACGCGGCGCTGCTGGAGAAGCGTCGAGAGCGAGTCTTCGTGTCGCTGCTTGCTGTCATCACGTCGGTGCTCATCCCAGCCACAGCCACCACCACCACCACCACCAGCAGCTCGGCTCGCTCCGTATGTGTTCGCCCTGCCGTCGTCTTCGTCCTGCATGTCGTCGTCCTGGTCATCGCCGTCGTCTAGGTTATTGGCCTCTGCTCTGTGACGCCTCGGTACCATACGAACTGGACCTCTCGCGGCCTCACGCTGTTGATGGCGATGGTGAGGAGAGGACGATGAAGAAGAAGACGAGCCGCCGATGCCAACCAGTCGTGGCGCACTGCTGCTGGCGGCTAGCACCGGCCCCGGGCGCTGGCGTCGAGAGTGCGTCGCCGCTGCGATCGGGCTGTTGCCGCTGTTACCGACAGTGGAGACCGATGCCTCGGGGGCCAGCAACGAGGACGGCGACGCGGCCGCCGCGAGAAACGAGAACGGGCTCAACGGGACCGTCGCGGGCTGGAACTCGCGCTTGACCTTGGACTCGGTGTTCTCCACGAGCGCCTTGACGAGCGCGTCCTGCGGCCGCAGCGACGACAGCAGGCCGCGTCGTGCCTCGTTGCGCCGCGTGTGATCCCACCACTTGGTCGACACGAGGTACACGATGGCGCCCGTGGTCATGGACAGCGACGCGGGGGAGCTCGTGGGCTCGAGCTGGCGGCCTCGATAGATGCCAACGACCGCCGCAGGGTCCACGTGGCACCGCTTGCACATGAGCGGGTGGAGCTGCGCGAAGAGCGTGTCGCGGGGGACGTCCGCCAGACTGAACTGCGGGCTCGCGCGGAACGCCTGAGCGGTGACGCTCTTGGCGCCACCAGGCTGGAACGTGCGCACCCGCAGCGAGATGGTCGCGCCCTTGCGGGACTGCAGGCGGAACCGCTCGAGGCAGTCGAGCGCGCTTCGCTCGACGTGGCGCCCGAGTTCCCCGACGTGGACAACCTGCGCCAGCGGCTCGACGAGGTCCTCGAGGTACAGCTCCGGCGGTGTGCGGCGCTGCACGGCGTCGACGTTGGCTCGGTTGCAGACCTCGTTGAGCAGCTCTCGCACGAGCGCGCTGAGCATCATGGTCGCGTTGTAGGAAAGCGTGAACGCCGGGTGCACGCACTTGAGCACGCGCGCAAAGTCGACCTCAGCGAACGGGTCGTCCTCGCGCCGCTGCCACTCGGACCGCGTGCGCTCATGCAGTCGGATGACCTCGTCGTCGTCATCATCATCATCACCGCCGCCGTCGTCGTCGCCGCGTTCCTCGCTCGACACGTGTAATGGGCGCAAATGCTTGGCCTCGCGCGTCCCGATGAGCTGCCGTTGGTACAGCGCCTTGGACGTGGCGTCGTCCAGGAAGCAGTCGAGCAGCACGTCGGCGCCGTCGACGGCGCGGAGCATCGCCGCGAGGTCGGCGTGGCTGCGCAGCGCGACCTGCAGGTGGAACACCGTGATCTTGGTGTCCTACACGTCCTTTGTTTGTTAGTTGGGAGGAGCACCATCGATGGGGGATCGCAGCCAACAGCCAACGAACGCACCAGAGGGGCGACACTCGTGGCGGCCTCGTCCTGCAGGTTCTTGATGACGACGCTGAAGAGCGCGTCGCACACGGCTTCCACGGTCGCTGTACACAGCACAGCGGCTTCAGACTAGTGGCAGTCCGAGCAATGGGACAGTCAGTCAGTCAGTCGGTCAGTGGAGAGGGATTGACTGGTGTTATGCAGAAGAAGCACATACGTCAACCAGCACATCGAGTCCTTTGGACAGCGTCTCCCGCAGTGGTTGGAAGTCGAGCGTCAGTCGCCTGCGCAGCGCACGCACGCGCTTCTCATACTGCAGCGATGGCTGCGGCGGCATTGCAGGCAGTGGCGAGTGGTGACGATGAGAGCCGCGGGCGACGGCTATCGTCGCTCTATTTTAGTGAGTGAGTGAGAAGTGAAGTCTGTTAGGCGCACTGGTTGTGCCCAATAGCTGGGGGAGTGATCTACTCTACGAGCGTCTCAACCTGTCCCGCCGCGGTGGCGACGATCCAGGGAGTGATGTCGTTGCGGAGAAGCGCCGCAACGCGTGCGTGAGCCGGTCGAGTGGTGGGGTGACAGACTTGGGAGCTGGCGGCGGTGTCCATGGCGTGGTTCGCGAGGGCGTCGGCCATCGTGTTGTGGGCACGGAGGTGATGAAACCAGCCCGTGACATCCAGCTGGTCGGAGAGACGACGTGCCTGGCGGTACAGGGCGAGGAGGCGGGGGTTCCGAGGCGGCCGGTAGCGACTCAGTTGGTTGATGACGAGCTAGTTTGGTTTTTTCCACGGACCGAGCAAGCGAACAGACACCCAACCGACACCTCAGGAAACTTGAGTTGAGTATGGGCCCCCTCCCCGAGGGAGCAAAGCCTCCCCCTGATGGAGGAGGAGGAGCGAGAAGGGAGATGCAAGCCTCCGTCACGGCGGACAGGGAAGGGCCAGCAAAGGTGCCGACGGCCGATACCTCAGTCGACAGCACCAGCGCGCGACCACGGACTGACAGCACTGACTCAGGGACGCAACGCGCGGCCCGCCGGAAGGATTCGCGCGAGCAACTGGAGGCGCTGCTCGCCGGAATCGTCACCCGTATGCACGACGTCATAACTACAGGGGCGGAGCCATCAGCCTCAGATCGTGAAGCGGTCCAAGCACTGTTCACATGTATGTACATGTCACTACCCATTCCAGAAAAATCATCCAAAAAATCCTCCGCTTTGCCGGAGCTCAATGGCGAGGAGCTGTCGCTCCTAACGAACATCATCTACGACTGCATTTCCATCAAGAAACAAGACGCAAGAAAACTCCGCGAATACATCGCTGATTTGATTCGCACGCTCCATTATTCCCACTGGCAAACAACCACCATTTTTGAAGACAGGCTCCAACGTCTCCGCCAACCACCTGCCTCCAAGCCCAGTATGTGGTCAAGACCCCTGGTGCAGACGGCAGATACGACGAAGCAAGCTTTCTTCCATTTCGATCCTAACGTGTTCTCTTCCGAAACCCGCGCCCGGCTCCTCGCATTATGCGAAACGTGCCATCTCTACCCGCCGAAGCCGAGGGCTCCAACCCCGGATGAATGGACCGTTATAGAGGGCATGCTCACCGGAACCATCATCGCTCGACGTCTTCCCCAGTTTCTAAAACGCTGCTGCACAGTCGACACGATGCTCAAGCTGCTGACGACGATTGAGGAAGATGTAGAGGGCGAGCTTTTCGCAGGACTCCCGCTTGCATTCAAGATGTACAATGTCAACCAAACAACGCTACGCCTGACTGCTGACATCGAGACAGCCATTCGTGTCAGACGATGGGAAGATCCGGCAGCGCTGGAAATGCTCAGTCACGTCAAATCGATCGCATACAACCCGGAGACACACGCCTTGCATTTCCACTTCTTTACACGAGATGATGCGACACGATGGAACGGAGCCCAAGTTCCTTTCCGCAACATCACGCTTCGCCTCCAGGCTCCTTTTTTTTGAAGAGACAGACGACGTGAACGGGTCCACCGGACTCAGCGGGATTGCCAAGTACCAACGCTTCTATCGGATTCGACTCCACAATGTGAATCGCTACACCAAACTCGGACGCCTGGTTAAGCATCTGACCAACTGGGTCGACGCCGACGTCAAAATGGTCCACCCCCTTGATGAGTATGGCGCACGCTCGCCGTGGTCCCTGGTGTACGAGATCACCTTCGCCCAAGCCACCTGCCCTGAGAGACTCAAGGGCAAGTACCGTCTCGAGTGGGGAGAACACGTGGTTCACCTCGAGCACCTCACCGGAAGGAACTCCCTCCCGTGCCTCGGATGTGGCCTGCCAGGCCACAGGGTACGAGACTGTCGCCGAAAGACACCAGCAGCAGCACACACCATCGTCTTCACGCAAGAAGAGATCGACTCACCCGATAACCAGGTGCACAAATGGTGTAGCGTGGAGGAATGTGCGAGGGAGCTCGGCCTCGCGCCCACCATGACCCGCACAGCGGAGACAACGCCACGACCTGGCACAGCCACCGAAGAGGCAGGCAAACGTCCCAGGACGGCAACAACGCAGAGGGCGACCGAGGGGCAGGCAGCAGGGGTCGCGGCATCAGCCGCTTCTGCAGCGGATGAGACGGCGCCTGCAGAGCAGCAATCCACCTCCACATGTCCGCCACAATCACCGCAGCCTCGGCGCCCAGCGATTACGCTGGGGGAGAATTTCGTATCTAGCAACGTATTTACGGTACTGTCCGACGACGACGACGAGGCCAATGAGGCAGAGGAGGACGCAGATGAGCCAATGCTGATTGCACCGATCAGGACCGTGCCGGACGCCCCAGCGGCGGCGGGACATCTGGCAGGGCCAGAGCCGATGGACACTGGTCGCCACATCGATCTTACGGAGAGCGACGCCGACGACATCGCCATCGTAGAGGCACGGCTGAGTGACATGCAGACACAATGCCAATCCGCTATGGAACCATATCAGAACAAGACCGTGCGCCATCTGACCCCATCAGAGATTCGACAGCTCCGCCGTGTCATTCCAGGGGATGCAACTGCCACCCATGTCGTCGAAGCCCTCCAGCTTCACTGCGCATCGACGCCGGCTAACGGCAACTGCCAGTTTCATGCGCTCGTTGAAAGCTACTTAGCCCGACCTATTCTGACGGTGGCGCCTCCGACCGCAGCCAGCCTTACCCAACTACTGAAGCACCAAATCGCGCAAGCGGCAGCGATCGACGAAAAGGCTGAGTTCGACGAATGCGCTGGGCGCCTTGGAGCCGACGTCGCCCTCGGCGCAGGTGATCACGCACAAGATGAGCAGCGAGACGAACGCATACGGGCGGCACATCGACAGTACTTCGCCGATCTTGCGAGCAGCCCTTCGGAGATCAACTCTTGGCTGCCGCCGCGACTTTGGGGTGGAATGGACACTTTACGCCTGGCCGCCAAGGCACTCGGACGCTCGATCTACGTCGTCTCCCAGACTGCGACGATGGGCCTCTACCAATTCCGACCCAGTACGCTAAAACGCGCCGACAAAAGCTTCCGTTCTGCTGGCGTGTTCGTCCATGATCTCCATGGCTGGCTCCTACAGCTCGCCGCTGACGTGGAGGGTAACCGAAACCCGCTCCTGCTGTCGTTCACACCAGGTCATTATCAAGCACTTCTCCCGACGACCCCAGTGACTCCCCTCGAGGAGAAAGCCCGCCGACAACTCAGCATCTCTGCATTTGTTCGCAGCCTCAAACAGCCTGCCGCACCGGAAGACACTCGCTTAGAGACGGCCACGACGACAGTGCCAGAGGGGGAGCCACCTCTTGCTCCCATCAACTTGTCTCGGTTAGCTGGTAAGGAAACCGAAGAGCTCATCGCGGCGCTTGACGCCCCTCACCTCTCTCAGGCGCAAAAGCTGGAGCTGGCCGCCACACTAGAGGTCGAAACTAAACGGCGCCAGGAGCTGCTCACATTTAATGCCAGCGATGTCCAAAGGCTACCACATGAATTCGCACTGGAGCTTGATATGACGCGCCTCATCACGCTGGACTTCATCTCGCGACTCGCCACGGCCACACAAATGAGTGTCGTCCACGCCGAACGACATGCAAGTCTTTACTTGGCAGCGCGCACGCAAGACGACGAGCGGGAGGCTAAAGTGCGCGACAGTAACACCCTCACCCCACCAGGCCGCCGGAAAGCGGCAGCGCGAAAGCGGACCAAGAAGCGCGCTCGAGCGGGAAGCGATCCGAGAGCGAGCGTGAGGAAGCGCACGGCCCACGCAGCATCCTCCTCCGACGAAGGCTCACAGTCGGCGCTGACACTCCCGTCATGGCCGGGGGCCAGGAGCGACCGTCGGCGAGCATTGCAAGAATGGCAAGAGCTGGGGTACCTCGCGCTCCAATTAACGGACGACGGGGTTCTTCCCCAACCAGCTGATACGACGGACATGAGAGATTATCTGGTGACCTTCCCTGGTGAGGTGATCAGTCTGCTGCGCGCACATTCCAACCCTCTCTTCATCCTCCAGTGCATCGAGGCTTCGGCGTTCGATGACTGGGCACGCATCCTAGTAGCCGAGCAAATCCAGATTCAGGTCACGCGGCTGGCACAGAACCCCGACACAAGAACCCAGGAGGTGAGTTGGTGGGCAGCGACGTTCGACGGCGAACTGACGGACCGCGAACGGGAGGCACGGGCGTTCGAAATTGGTTACTGGTCCCACGTCCAACGTCTACCGCAGTACAATGATCTCCCTCTCCGGCTGTTGCACCCAACGCACGCGAGACTGGCTCGAGTTCTTGTCATCGTCGGGCTTTTGTTCCCTGCGCTCTTCGCAGCGATGGCCAATGAGCAGCCGCACGCCGGCGACAGCGATCGTGTGGAAGATCAGCATCATGAATTTGATCGAGTCGCGGCCTGCTTCCGTGATCTCCCTGTCCTCCAAGACGCGCTGCGCCAAGCGGAAACCCAGCTTGACTGGAAGCCGTTGCACACGGTCCTCGCGCAGATCCGGCTCCGCCCGAGCCGCGACGATGATGACAACTAATGGTGGACACAGGATCTGCACACGAAGCGACCGATGACAAAAAGAAAGAAGCGACCGATGCACGACACAGCACCTACCAGCGTCCTGAGCACACAACGAGCGAGCTCCTTATCGCACCAGAACATGACAATAACCCCGTGACTGTGCCGACACACTTGAAGGCAGCGTTCTTCTCACCGGAAGTCGGCGCAACCGGGGCAAGCTCATGCTTCTTGACTCAAAATGTGCGGGGATTCGGCAAGAAGCTTAGGGACAAACGGCGATGGATGCGCGGGTGGAAGCGGAAGATGGGAGCGACACACATCACAGCGGTTTTCCTGCAGGAAACACACATCAACAGCGAATCGGAGCGTGACGAGCTCTGCGAACACTGGAAGCGCATCTGGGGAGCTAACATCCAGCCCGAGGCGGCCGAATCGTTGAGCTTCTGGAGCGTCCATTCAGACAAAACGGGGGGCGTGGGCATACTGCTCAACCCGTACAAGATCGCACAAGTGGAGCCGTACCGTCCGGCAGGATGGTCCAAGCGCCGCATTGCGGTCCGAGTGGGCCCGGCAATATACGTCTGCGTGTACGCGCCGAGTGGCTCAGGGGAGGCCGCCGCAGAACGAGAACGTTTCTTCGCCACTCTGGCTGATTGGCTGCCGCGGGGAGAAGAACTACTGATCGGTGGTGACTACAATTGTGTGATCAACCCAGCGATGGATCGTATCACTGCTGGGCTCCCGTCGACGAAGCCGTCTGAAAGTGCTGCCTTGCAAGCATGCCTCTCAGCGCATGCACTGGTGGATGCACTCGATGTCTCTCCGGGAGCGTCACGACGGCTCGCAGGGGCGGACTACTGCCTCCAGGACATCACACACTGGACGCGCACTGGTGGGGCCCGACTTGATCGGTTCTACGTGAGCAGCAGCACCCAGAGTCGCGTCGCTAGCGTCCAAGTCCTCCCACCTCATTGCCCAAGCGATCATAATGGCGTCCTCCTCTTCCTCACTTCGCGCACCGGCCGCAAGCGCGACCGCAACCCACGTCGAAGTGGCTATCCCTTCGTCGGCCCAGACCGAGAATACGCAGCCCAACGCTTCGCGCTAGCACTCCGAACCATCCACCTGGCTGATTGGGACACCTTCGCGCAGGAATGCCGCGACGGAATTCGGAGTGCGACACGAAGGCACCCCCGCAGATCGCTACCGCCGATCACGACGGCGACTCAGCGGCACGAGACCCAGCAGCGACTCGGCGCGGAAGTCGCCCAACTCGAGGAACGAGCGTTGGGTGACTGGACGGTGTGGCGTGCCCGCGACGTTCGAACCTTTTTCCGTCGTATCTCAGCCCGGCCCCGCAATCCAGAGGAGTGGCGGCTCCGCCCCCACCCGGACACACCGCCGGAGTGGCGAGAGCGGCAACCAGACATCATGGCGCACGCGTGGACGAAACTTCTCTCCCAGCCTAGTGGAACGGATGATGCAACGCGAAGGGAGGAGCTTTGGAGTATCCTTGTTGGTGACGAACCCCTGCCCCAGCTACCGAGCAGCGCCGTGACGCTTCTGGATGCACCAATCACGGAGTCTGAAGTGCGCAGCGCGATAGCACGCCTGGGCCGCGGCAAGGCGGCGGGATGTGATGGGCTCAACAACGATTTCTTTCTGGACAACCTGGAACGCCTCGCCACCACATTAACGAGCCACTACCGCGAGGTGCAAAGCGGTGGAACGCTCCCCCTCTCTGCGATGACAGCCGTCATCCTCCCGATCCCAAAGGGTGGGGATGGCACAGATGCGCTCAACTATCGCCCGATCTCGCTGCTCACGACATACTACAAGGTGCTGGCGTCCGTCATTGCGGCACGCGTGCAACAAGTGCTGACGCTGGTGTTGGCGCGCGACCAACACGGCTTCCTTAGCGGAAGGCGGCTGCACCAATGCGTGGACCTGATGCTCGCGATCCTACAAAACTCAGAGGCGGACGGCATTGTGGTACTCCTGGATATCCACAAGGCCTACGACACCATCAACCGTGACTTCCTATGGCGCGCCATGGAAGGATTTGGTTTCTCCGCAGCTTTCATCGACTTCGTGCAACGCCTCAGTGCGGACACCGTCGCACAATTCGAGGTCAACGGGCAACTCTCCCGGGAGATACCTGTCCGGTCCGGCATCCGCCAAGGGTGCCCGCTAGCACCTCTCCTCTTCCTGCTGGGGATCGAAATCCTTGGCATCGCAGTCCGGAGGCACCAACAGCTCGCAGGCATCACCCTGCCGTCGGGGGAGGAACACCGTTTCGCCGGCTTTGTGGATGACTCCGCTGTGTGTGTGCGACATGGCTCGATGATCCCGACGCTCTTGAACCTCCTAACGCGCTTCGAAGAGCTCTCAGGCCTCCGCATCCAGCCAAAGAAATGCGTGGCGATTCCCATGGGCGCGGCACGATGGCCGGCCGAAGCACTCGAGCTCCCCGTCCTCCATCCGTCTGCCCACACCCGATACCTCGGCGTTCAAGTAGGGCGAGGAGACCTCGGCGCCGCAAACTGGCAGCGACGACTCCACGCCATCCAGGTTCGGCTCACCATCGCAAATCGAGTCGCCAACTCTGTGCCGTCGCGGGTTGCAATAGTCAACGTGGTCGCCCATGCAGCCTTCCTGTTCACGGCCAGATTCTTTCTTCCGACCTTGAGCGACATTGAGAGGTACGAAGCAATAATCGCTCACTACATCGGTGGTGGACGACTCCAAACAGGGGGAAGGGTGAACTGGACGATCGAACGGGCCACCATGCACGCCCCTATCACCCAAGGCGGTCTCGGCTTGGTGTGTATCCGCGCCAAACTGCTCAGCCAGTGCTCTGCGGCACACCTCGAGTTTTTACACGCGCCTAAGGACAAGTACAGTCGGGCGCAGCACATCCGAAGCGGCGCCGACCATCCTATTGCCCCCGACTGCTGTGCGCTCACGCCGCGGGTAAAGCCCAAGCTCCTGAAGACTCTTCTCCGACGAGCCCCCACGCCTCTGGCTCTGGGCCGCATCCTGCTCGAGTCTACATTTTATGAGATACACAAGCCGTCTCCCTCAAGAGCAACTCTGGCGGCTCGTTGGCTCGCGCTCCCGGAGCGACAGCCCACGGTCTTTCTCGATACGGCCAGCAGCGGCACCGTATCGGTACCGCAGCAATGGCGTCGGGCATGGCTTCACTTGCGGAAGTGCATCGACCGTTGTACGCCGTCGGAGGTGAGCGCGTTCTGGTGGACCTTCCGCTGGACGACAAATCCGTGGATCGTGGATCGCAACAAATGTGATATTGCGTGGTGTACGCTGAGCACCTCGTGCGGGGTCGCACCGGGCTCGATAGGCACCACACGCTGTATATCCGACCCGGGCCGAGCGAAGGGGTCGCGCTGGCCGGGTCCTCCTGCCGGGTCGACGGCAACTGGTGCCGGGTCCCGGGAGGAGTTGTCCGAGGAAAATATACAGCTAGCGCGGGTCTTACACCGAGTGATCAGTGCAGACACTGGCCAGCAGCTCACGTTGTGTACCCTTTATTGAACGCAGTCCGTTTGAATCGGTCGCAGAAGGGGGTAGTACGATATAGATATCGCCCCAGACGCGTCGATACTAACGATAGTTGGTTCCCACCACTCAACCGGGTCAGAGGGACCCGGGAGTATGAAGGTTTCTTAGGGAGGATGAATATACACACCCGGGACGGAGGGTTAATCGGTCCGGGTCAACTAGGGGGCGGCCACCTTGGCCTTTGCTACTATACGATATCAAGTGTATTACCAGCCACTGCCGGCTAATACAGGTATATGAAATGCAACACTAACCCGGTAGAGCCGGGAAGCGAGCAGGGGGAGCTGGGGGGTTGTCGCTTACCGACTCACCCGGACCCGGCAGACCAATACAGCTAATGCGCTATGCAATATGCACGCCACAGATACCGCCTAATACACACAGACGTACCCGCAGAGGCGCCACAGACCTGGCAGAACGCGAAGAACCGGAGAGGCTTGAGGGGAACGAGGCAAAACCGGAAGTCTGATTGAGGAGGGACCGCCGGGCGGTACCCTCTTACGTGCGTGTCTACGCTACATGGACCTCTAAAAACCGGTAAGAACCGGTAGCAAGAGTAACTCGGCCCTGTACCCCCGGGTACGTTCTCCGGTCCGACCGGGTACACTTCCCGGGTCTGGCCGGGTACACCTGGTTACTCCAGGTATACGCCGGGTCCTCCTGACCGGGAGGACCCGGGGGGCCCACACGGGACCCGGTCAACTGACCGGGTCAGCGATCTTCTCTGCTCTTTGCGACTACCGCTCTACTCTAGCTATCTACCTTCCTGCCGGGTCTGTCTCCATGACAGCATCTCGCGCAGTCTGCTTCCGTCGATCTTGGCGCCGCACACTACCCCGACAGGTAGGTGCTGGATCCGTCCGGATGCTGCGCAGCCGGCAACGGCTGGCGGCGAGCGACACCGCAGCGGCGGGCGCTTCATCACAACCGCCCCTCATTCTTGTGCGACGTGGTCGTCGCAACGCGGCACCACGGTGCACTGAATGACAACTTGCGACGCGCTGCGGGTCGAGAGAAGCCGGGCGTTGGGTGGATGGCTTCTGGCGTCCGGGACGAGGCGTGCTGGCGTCATCGCCGGGTTTCTCGCTGTCGCTGCCGGGATGCGCCGGCTTCACCGAACATCGTTCGCCGGGAGAGCTCACTCTTCATTCTTGTTCTTGCCGCGCAGATCACCGATCCCGTTCGCTTCCTTCGCAAGATGTCCGCTCCGCCGTCCGCATCGTCGGTGTTGTCGCCGACACCATCCGTCCCGTCGACACCGGCTCCATCGCCGACACTGGCACCCTCAACGCCTGCTGCTTCGCCGCCGCTCGCGCCTTCGACGCTTGCTGCATCTCCAGGCCCGGCGGCTGCAGCGTCTGGAACTGCGCCAGGTCTGGCGTCGGCACCGACGCTCCGGATCCACGCGCCTTCTCCGAGTGTGTCGTCTTCGGTTCCGTCGCCTGCTCGCACCGCTCGCTCCGGGGCATCGTCGCCGCCAGCCGGCTTGGTCGCTCTTCCCGTGTCGTCTGCTGGGTCGGCCGCGCTGGTCAGCCTCTTCGCCGACCTCATCGCGTCGTCCGGGGTCTCGTTGAACCCTCCTAACCTGCGGCTGGCACGGGAGGAGCTCACGCGGCGACTTGTCGACTTCCTCGAGCAACGCGTCGATGTTGACGTCGGCCGGCTTCAGCAAGACTGGCTCGACCCCGTCGGGGAGATGATCGGGTCGGCTCTCGATTCTTCGGCACTTGCTAGCGACGGTGGAGGCTTCGATGTCTCCCGGCTGCTGCTGCTCGATCGCCGGGTTGATGCTCCGCCCGGTGGCGGCCTGCGTCAGCGCGCTGTCTTGGACCGGGTGGCCGCTGCCGTTCAGCTGTACGCGACACTCCAGGATCATTACGGCGACTTCGATCTCGAGGCGCGTACGTTGCGCACGCTCCAAGTGACCAGTTGGCTCTCGCACGTGGCGACCACGTTGATTCCCCTGGTCGCGGTGCTTGAGGCCCAGCTCGACTCCGCTGGTCTCGACCAAGGCGGCTCCCTCGATGCCCAGGGCCTCTACTCTCTGGCGCGATCGTCAGCGGCCGAGCACCGGCTGGAGCTTGCGCTAGCCGAGATCCGCCGGCTCGAGGACCATGCTGCACGCCTGGAAGTCGATCTCAGTGATGCTCGCCATGCCTTAACGACTGCGAGCATCCGGGAGCGGAGCTTGGTCGACCGGCTCTCGGAGCTTGCGCTCGATGACTCGCCGGGTGGCGGGAGCCGGCGCCCGCTAGCCGAAGCAAGAGCGGAGCTGGAAGCGATGCGTGCTCGGCGGACGCTCAGCAGCGTCCAGCTCGAGCACGTCTATCGTTTCTGCTGGGAACACGCAGCGGCCATTGGGGATGACGCAGAGACTTGGTGGCGTCTGCTGCGCGCATGCGCATCGGACGACCCGGCGCTCGTGCCCGCTGGCACCCGCAGCGTTTGCCGGCTCGCGAGTACCCTCCGGCCGTCCTGACCCGGCCTGCAGTGGACGCGTGGGCGACCGGTCGTACTCCGTTGATGCTCTGGATCGTCCGGCTACTGCCTCGCTCAGGCCGCCCACGTCGACGCCCGCGTCCACGCCACCGCGGTCAAGTCTGAAGCGACCGGGCTCGGCAGCTCGCGGTGCCCGGAAGAAGTTGCGCTTGAGTGCCCCGGGCGACAACGACGACGCTGATGACGAGGTGGAGATCCTCACACCGACCGGTGCTCCTCGACGCAGGCTGCGCAAGCTGCTCGTGAGTCGATGCACGCGCAACGTGTCGCTGAGATGACGACGATCCGGCAGCGGTTCGCGCGATTCCGTGATGGCAGACGAGAGTCAACCGCAATCGAAGGCTGCACGCTCGCCGGCAGCAGAAGCTCGGGCGTTGTTGAGCTCGTCGCAACGCAAGGACGCTCGCCGGCACTGTCGCCAGATCGTCGATCGACCCGCAGAGCGGTGCTTGCTCGGCGCGATGACCCGGCAACGTTCGTGCCTGACCGGAGCCGGTGCCTGACGCGACCTTGGTGACGACGCCGATGCGACACGGGTTGTCTGGTGTGAGTACCGGAGCACTGTCACCGCGCCTGTTGCTCCTCCCGGCTCTCCTGTCACCGACGTGGTCTTCCGCCAGGTCCCTCATCCACAGCCGCTCGGCTCGATCCGTTCGCAGAGCCGGTTCTTCCCGACTCCTGATGCCGGGTGAAACAGCGACTGACGGTGCAGGGATCGCGACGCAGAAGCTCGGCGGCCAGTCCCTCTTCTTTCCGAATTATGAGGTCCAAGAACTTGGGACACCTGGCAGAGAAGCGGATCGGAGCCGGCCAGGAGGCCTGGCGGAACTACTTCGAGTTGCTCGCCAGCGCCCCCTGGGACGCGATGTGGTTCGGTCGAGTCCGGCACTTCTACCTCGTGGACCCAACCAAGATGTCGAAGGCGCAGGTCGACTGGGTCTTCGACGTGTTCCGATTCATGTACGATCACCGGCAAGCTCTCTGGATCCAGCCACTGGCTGTATCTCAGCCGATTTGGCTCGTGATGGCTAACACACGTCGCGGCAGTCACCAACGTGTGATCAAGGCTGGAAGGCACTGGAGAGTCGGATGCCGGCCGGGATGACGCGCATGATATTCCACGAGCCGGCAATCTGGACCGTCAGCGCGAGACCTTGCGCTTGGGTGCCGGCACCGGTTGCCCCGGGGCGCACTCTCATCGACAGCTCCAGCAACTCGATCGAGAGCCGATCCGGTGCAACTGGTCCCAGGACGATGAGACGCGTGGCCGTTTTGTTGAGGCGCTGATCCCGCCCCTTGTGCTCGGCTGGACACCTTGGTGGTCGATGCTGGGAGTTGCCGGATCCGTGGGGCCGGGCGGACTACTGTCCTCGTCCGTTGGACGAGCTGACGGAGGCACACCCGGCGCTGCGTATCTCTGCCCCGGCTACACTTCGCCGGCGCTGCCGCCCCCACTCGAAGTCCGTGCCGGCGGGCTCGAAGGCGAGAGCGATGACGAGATCTGGAAGCCGAAGAGAAGAGTGACCGCGTTGCGCCCCTGCCGGCTTGACGATTGTCTGCGCGTTAGGTCGACGCCGGACAGGTGTTGCTTCAGATTTCATTCCGTCAGCGTAACCTGAATACACGTTTGCTTCATTGCTTCGATGCTTCTGATCGTCTCAGCTTCGTGCTCTTCTTTGTCTTCACAGCGTCTGCCGGCTTTCGGACGTCCTTTGCTTGCTGCCCGGCAACGTGCATGCGATCCTCCACGGGCCATTGCTCGAAACGCTGACGAGAGTTTCATCGTCGGAGACACCAGCAAGATCCGTTCCTGATGTCCGGGCGAAAGCGACCTGGCGTCCGAAAGTCCACCCAGAGACCCGAGAGAGCAGGCAGCGCCCATCAGATCTCGTTCTTGCTCGTCCTCCACTTGTTTTAGAACGCTGGAGGGACGTTCCCGGGCTTCCCGTCGGTGTTCCGACGGGGTCGGGCGGCGTGCACTCGTTGTGCGCAACCACTCGCGCACCCGGCATTGTTTGGGGTGGGTTGCTCACCCCGGTGGTCGACTTATTGCAGGGGTCGACCGGCCCTGTTGGCCCGAGGGAGTGCTAATTCTCCTCGTCCTCGTCGGCCGTTTGCATAGCTGCAAACCTCGACCGGGCCCGGTGTGCTTGGTCGAACTCGTACTGCAATCGGCCGCAGCTGAGCTGGTCTTCTCGTACCCAGTCCGGCTCGTCATACCCTTGCCACTTCACGAGATACTCCTTGTGACGACGGCCGACCGGGTTCCACTGCTCACCCAACGCACATCGCGTAGCTCTTCCACTGCGTACTCGCCGGCTTCTTCATCAGGCAGCCAGCTATCCTCAGGGAGGAGAGCGGCGTCAAGATCGTCATCATCACCGCCTGGGTCCGGAGGTATGTCGTCGCCCGGCCGGTCGTGCCAGGTCACGCGCGGCTTTAGCCGGCTCACATGGACCCAGGGGTAGATGCGATAGCCCTCGGCATCAGCAGCGAGCTTCACTCGGTAGTCGCCATCGCGCTCGATGATCCGGAATGGCCCGTGCCATTGATGCGCGAGCTTCCTCGTCAGACCTGGCTGGACCCGGGCGAGGTGCAGCCAGACCTGATTCCCGACTTCAAACCCCGTCTTGAACCTGTCTGCCAGCTCCTCCCAGTCTCTCGTGCGCCGGTCGGCACGCTGCTGTTGAGCTTGGTGCTGGAGGTCGCGAGCCCAGGCTTGAACGTACTGATGCCGGCGCTGCCCTGGTGGCCGCCCTGGTAGTCGGCATGACATGCGTGCAGGATGTCATGCCGCATACCCGGTGGGACCACCAGGCGTGCTTCGGGGAGGCGCGCTCTCTCCGCTCGCGGGCGCGACTTCGCTCCGACGTAGCGCAGCACGTCGTCGGCGTCCAGCACGAACTGGTCTGCCTCCTTCGCGACGGCGCGCACTTCGTTCTCGTCGAGCTCGTCGAGTCGGCCCGCGAGGAACAGCCGGATGCGACGAGTGTGCTCGTCCGCATCCTGCAAGGCGCGGATGCGGCGCCATCTCTCGTCCGCCGGGCTCGCTCGCTCCGGCGTGGCACCCCGTTCGGCGTCACGCTGCAGTGACGTTTCGCCGCGATCTTCCGCCCTTCCGACCGTTAGGTCACCCGATGGCTCGTCGCAGGGAGCCGGAGATCCTTCCCCACCGTTGCCTGACGAGCACGCTGGATCCGGGGTATCTTCCAGCGATCCGGGTGGACCCGGGAGGCGAACGTTCCTTGGTGTTCCACCGTACTGGTCCTGTATCCCGTGATGGGCCTCGAAGGGCTGGTTTGCACCCAACTCGGTAGAAGTTTCCATCGATGACCGTCGGTTGCCGCGTGCCTCGAGCCAATCAGAATCGGCGAGGGGTCGGGTTGAGTCGCGTCGACTGGATCGGCGAAGCTGATTGGCTGACCGGGTCGTCGGCTCAGGGGATGCTCGGGCTGGTGTCGCACGACGGTTGCCGGGTCCGTGTGACCCGGGACTGAGCGCGGCCGCGTCGCTGGGAAGGGGCGCGTCGGTTGGGGAGCTCACGCGAGCTTGGCGAGCGCCGCTCGGCGCCGCGGCGTCTTGCTCAGTGCGGGCGCGATCGCCGCCGCCCGCGCTCGTCGCCGTCATGCGCCCCGCGCCGCGCCGGTCGTCGCGCGCGGCCTGGCGAGCGATGCCATGCGACGCGCTCCGCTGCGCGTCTGCACGACGAAGGCACGCTCGCCGCCGCCCCTGCTTGAGCCGTCGCTCGCAAGGGCGCCGTCGCGGCCGGCTTCAACGTCGACGCCGGGTTCCGCCGGGTGTCCGCCGCCCCTGCCCGCGTTGCCGTCGCCGGCCGCGGGGTCTTCGACTTGGTCGCCGGCCTTGGCTTGATCACCTTGATCGCCTTGAGCCTTGACCAGCCTCGCAGGGATGCTGTTGAGCTCCCGGAGGACTTGACGCTCCTGCTCGTCGTCAACGACCCAGTCGGACCCGGTACGTAGCGTCTTCGTCGCCAAGTAATCGGCTGACGCATTGAGTTCACGCTTGACGTGTACCAGGTCGACCCGGTCGAAGCCGACTTGCAGATCCCGGAACCGGTTGAGCAGCGTTTGCAAGTGCGCTTGGTTGCACTGCATGCTCCCGGTGCACTGCTCGATGGCGATCCGGGAGTCGCCAACGACGACGAGCTCCCGGATGCCGCGCTCGCGCGCGCGCTCCAACCCGGCGAGGAGCCCCGAGTACTCGGCCTCGTTGACGGTGACCCCGTGTAGGAAGACACCGCCGGCTTCCACCGGGTCCCAGGAGGGTAACGCCCAAAGAATATAGCTGGCGCTTCCGACATTCGTCTTCAGCTTAGCCGATCCATCGAACGTCAACACCCACCCGGACCTGGTCGAACCGAGCACATCGTAGTGCAACGCCGGCTTCACCCGGGTGCGACTGGCCTTGGGCGGGGTCAGCTCGCCGGCAACTTCGTCCAGCTTCTCTCTCGGCGTGATTCCCACCGCACACCAGCGCGCCAGCCAGTCCTCGTCGCGTTCGCACCGGGTCACTTCGAGTGTCCAGGGCGAGAGGAACGTGGCCCACTGCAGGCACCGGCCGCTGAGAGTCCTCGACGTCATCAGCCACCGGAGCACCGAGTGCCGGGTGTAAACCTTGAGCGGCCGGCCGGCGACGATCGAGTAGCACCCGGTAAGCACCCGGAGGAGCGCTAACACCTCCTTCTCTGCGATGTGATAGCGAAGTTCCGCATCATGCAGAGTCCGGCCCGTGAACCGAACCGGCCAGAGCTTCCCGGCTTCCTCCTGTGCCAGCACCGCGCTGATGGCCCAGGGGTTCGCGTGCAAGATGACGACGAACGGCCGGGTGCGATCCGGGTGCTTCAAGATCGGCGGCGACGCGATCTTCCTCTTGAGAAGCTCGAACGCTCTCCGGCTTTCTCCAGGTCCCGGCCGGCTCGTATCTGCTCGTCGGTGAGTTCATACAGGACCGACGCGATGGTTGCGTGGTCCTCAATGAACTTCCCGTAGTAGTTGATACTACCGAGGAACGACTGGAGCGCCTTCAGGTTTGGCGGGAACTGGAGCCGGTCGAGCTCCTTCGCGATCTTGGGCGTCGCTTGGATGCCGAACCGGTCGACCCGGTGGGACAAGTACTCGATCGAGCGCTTCCCGAACGAGCTCTTGAGCAAGTTCACGGAGATCCGCCAGTACCGAAGCCGGTACATCAGCCGATCCAGCATCTCGACCATCTCCTCCCAGGTCTCGCCTCCGCCAGCTACGTCGTCGATGTACGAGCTGCGGCCCAGCACCGGCCCCATGCGTTTTGGAGCCGGCCGGTTCATCTCGAACACCGTGCGACCAGGGAGTGGCCGGGAAGCTTCGATCGGGTCGCGATTGCCGGCTTCGCCTGGGTCCAAGCCAAGCGCCGACAGCACCTCCGGCTCCACTTCCGCCTCAAGTTCCGGGGGCAAGCGCACGAACCCCCACAGGCAGTTGTCCAGCATTTGCTGGTACACCAGTGGGGCGTTCTTCAGCCCGAAGGGCATGCGCACCCATTGGAAGTGGCCAAGTGGGCAGGTGAACGCGCTGATCCGGCGCGCTCTGGGCGTCATCGAGACGGCCCAGAACCCGCTCGCCATATCCAAGCTCAAGAACCACATGACCCGGTCGAAGTTATCGAGCAGGTCGTCGATCAGTGGGAGCGGATAGGTCATGAGAGTAATGAGCTGGTTCACCAGTCTGTAGTCAATACAGAGTCTGATGTCCTTCCCATTCTTTTTCATGACCACGACGATCGGGCTCGCCCACTCTGAATCGGAGTACTCGATCAAGCCTTGCTGGAGCAGTCGCTTGATCAGCTCGTAGACCTTGGGCAGCAGGTGACCCGGGATCCGCCGGGGCTTCTGCGCGATGGGCTTCGTCCCGTCGGGCACCTCGATGTCGCAGTGCACGCCCCTAGCCGGCGGCGGCAGGGCGTTGCCAGACCCCAGGAAGGCGGATCGGTGCCGGCGCAAGCTGGCATACACCTGCTCGCGCTGCTCGGCGGTCGTCTCACCCGGCTCGCCGACGTCAGCGGCCTCGATGTCCGGGCCTTGGTCATCAATCACGAGTTCCGGGAGCTCCGTGAGCTGCAACCGGAGTTCTTCGAGCATGAGCCGGTCATCGCCTTCGCAGTAGTACGCTCTAGCGCCGGAGTCGTCGTAGTCGACTTGCTCCGGGCTCTGCTGGATCACCTTGAACGTCGATGCCAGCTTCGTTAGGCGATCGCTGGTCTTGGTCGTGGTTGTCGTTCCCGGTGCAACCCGGGTGACCATCACGCTTGCGCTCTCGACGTCAGCACTTGGGCGACGGAGGATGCTTGTTGGCGCTGGGTAGTCTCGACGCTCAACGACCGGCGGCAACGACTGCTCGTACGCCTCGTACGCATCTTGCTCGCGCCGGATGAACTCGCGCGAGTTGGCCGCCTCGTGCGCGAGGGTCTGCCACTCCTTGTACTTGACCGTGCCGGGTCGCACGCACCTGGGAGTGCTTGGGAGATGCCCGTCCTCGACCAGGTGAGCGACCGGTGTCCGTGCCAAAAGCGTCACTGTCGATGGCGAGATATTGACGACGCGGACGGCGCTCGGCGCACCCTGCTTGTTCGTGATCAGTGTCGTGACCCACTTGGTCGACCGGCACAGCCACAGAACAAGCTGGTCAGCAAGGTGCTTGCCGTACACGATCGGTACGACCACACTCATGCCAGGTGCGACTGTCAACGCGTGTGGCGAGGCGACCTCGATCTTCCTTGCGCGAGGTCGGCTCGACCCAGCGGACACGAGCGGTATCCGCTCCTCATCCGGGAGGCGTACGCTTCCTTCTTACGCGCTCAACCGGACCCCGGCAGCCACCATGAAATCCATCCCGAGGAGGCATTCGATGCCGTCCCCGATGTTCCCGCACCACAGGTCGACGTAATAGACCACGCTCATTCCGAGTGTGATCTTCACGGACGCCCGGGCGGTCACATAGGTGGTGACGTCCCCGATCCCCTTGACCTTCAGCTTCTCGTCGAAGCGAAGCCGGAGACCGAGGCGTCGTGCCAGGTCGAGGCTGAGGATACTTGTCGTGGACCCGGAGTCCAAGAGGATGTCGACCCGGTGGTTGCACACTGCACCGTGCACGAGGGCAATGCCGACGCGCTGTGCCGGTTCAGGGCAATGCGACCACCAGCCCCGGCGCTCCCCAGGGCGCAACTGCATTGTGGTCCGCCAGCCGGCCTCATCGACAGGGGCTTGGTCGACGTCACCAGAGGTATGAGTAGTCAAGAACGAACGCGCTTCGTAATCGACAAATGTATCTGGATTCTTGACGTCGTTACTCTGTCCTGATCCGACGAATGCATACACATGCAGAACTTGAGCATCTTGAGCAGCCTTGACTGGGTCTTCCTTGGTCTTGGCCGGGTCCGGCGATGCTGGGACCGGTCCTTGTTCGGGTGCACGCTCGGCGCGTACCGGGGCCCGTTTCCCCGGCGAGCTTAGCAGTTTAAATGCTGCTGCACCGCAACGGAAGCTTGCTCGCTGCTGCGGCGTTCTCTTCGGCTGTCGTCCACGCCTTGAGTGACTCGAGTGCCTTGGCCACTGCGCACTCACCAACCGGGTGAACCTTCTTGCACGCCGGGCACTGCTTGGGACAAGCATCTGCAGTGTGCCCGGGTGCCTTGCACAGAGCACACGTGACCCGGGAGGGACACTCTGCCGCCCAGTGGCCGGTGCCACCGCACTCGTAGCACCTGGTGGGGTCACGGCGCGGTGCCGGACTGACGTCTCTCTGCCGGGGCGCTCACGCGCGCGATCACTGACGACTTGAAACACGACCTCAGTGTCGGAGCCGGCTTCTTCGTCGTCGGACTCGACGTGGTCGCGGTCTTCGACCTGGAACCGGACCGACTTGCCTTCGCTGGCTCCCCGGGTGTCTTCATCACTGTCATAGGTGTAATACACCTGGGCGGACCGGGGAGTCGAGCGGTCCCGGTCTCTCGGCGCGCTGCGATCGCGCTCCCTGTCACGCGAGGACCCGGCACGACGATCTTCATAGTAGCTGGCATGTTCCTCGTAGGCCTTGAGCGTACTCTCGAGCTCATGGATTGACGCGAACCGGCGTCCGATGAGCGCGGTACGTATGTCCGAGTCGGACAACGTCTTGATGAAGCGCCCAACGTGGTGCTTCATATCGCTTGACGTGGTCAGCCGGATCCGGGCCTTCTTCGCTGCGGCGTTGAGACGCCACAAGTGCTGGCGCGGGGTCTCGCCGCGACGCTGCCGGATCGAGAAGTACCTCTCGATCGCGGACTCGGTCGGCGCGCAGAACTCGGCTTGGAAGGCTTCTGCCAGCCTGGGCCAGCTCTTGCTTGCATCGCCGAGCTGCTGGAACCAGGTTTCGGCGATACCCCGGAGATACATCTCCAGATTCCGGCACTTCTCCGGCTCCGACCAGGCTCCACTGTACCCGAGGTACTGGAACTCTTTCCACCAGGCCCGGCGGTCAGCCAGCGAGCCCTTCCCATCGAACAGCTCGAGGGAGCGATGCGGGATAAACGGCCGGATAGGCAGCGCGTAGCCAGCGGATGCCGGCATCGCTGCCATCACGGTCGCTTGCGCTGGTAGACCCGGCGACGGTGGGTGGAACCCGGGGTCGCTCATCATCGGCTCGTCGAAGCCTGACGATGGCGGGGCCGGAGCCGTTGCGTACATCGGTTGCTGGGCCGGAGGAGGCTGCTGCGCATAAGGCTGCTGGCCCGGGGCTTGCGGGTGGATATACCCCTGGGGTACTTGAAACGCGGCTGCTTGCTGCTGGAACGGATACGCCGCCGTCGGAGCAAACGTATGCTGGGGCATCACGCTCGCTTGCCAGTCCGGAACCGACGCTCGGTGAGCCTGAGCCGGTTCAGGGGCTGGATGCGATATGCCAGCAGCCCTGATCAGGTGTTCCGCAATGCTTGCGCCGGAAGAGCTGATCACCGACGGCGGAGACCTCATCGCGCGGGTCGACCGGTGCTTGTTGAGTCTCCTGCCGGGTGTCAGCTCTCGGAGGCTGCGCCGTGCGACCCGGCGGGGCCAAGCCTTGGGCTTTGAGCCACTCGGTGACTTCGACACCGAGGTACCACATCGCCCAGAACACTTCGTGCTCAACCTGCAGTGGGAGCAGCTGGGCGAGTGGGGGCGCACCGTTTGCGAATGCGTGCACCAGGTTGAGAAACGCGTAGCCGGCCTCGTGAAGGGCAGTTTGCAGAACTGCAATCTTCTGCACTACATCCAATCGGTCCAGATGGACCTCATAGATGTTCGTGCGAGGGTCAACCGGGTCGGACGTACGACAGACATCAAACTGCCGGAGCCATGAGTCCTTATGAAAGTGCTCGATGACGTCCGCAGCCGGTCCGCTGACGAAGTCCGACCGGGCCGTCGAGGAACTTGATCCGACAGGGTAGACCCGGGTGGCCGGGGTACGACTCCACATCTCGACACACTCTTGCACGAGGTACTTCTCGAGTGCCGCTAGCTGGGTGTCATCACCTTCACGCCGGGGTCCCAATGCCATTGCTGGCATGCGGGGGCCGGCAGCTTCGAACTTTCCTTCCGGGAGGACTTCACTTCCGGCTCGGGATCGGGGTCGGTGCTGTCGGTGTGGCTGGAGTCTTGATTGTTGCGAGGCTCTTGCCGGCTACGACCAGACCCACGCCGGGTCGGCTTAGCACGGTTAGAGCTCGAGCGCTCTTCGGCTTGGCCATGCGACTTGTGCTTGCTTCCTGCCGGCTTGAGGGCCGGCTGACTTGCACGCTTCTCTTTCTTCTGCCGGCCGCGGCTTCGACTGCGGCCGGCTCCGGGGCTGCTGTGACTCGAGCTACTACCTCCCGACGCGGAGTAGAAGCTGTCGTCATCGCCGCCCCTGGTCTTGGGAGAACGACGCACCGGGTCTTCCGCGTCGTGCTCCTTTTCTTCTTCCTCGTCCAGCATAGCTAGACGAGAGGAACCGGGACCCGGCCGGTTCCGATCGCTGCCACCGGAGCGGCGTGGGACCCGGGCCACTGGCCCTGGGTCCGAGAAACCTTCATCTTCGTGCACAAACTTCACCGGCTTGGGCACGGTCTGGTTAGTATCAGACGAATCCATGGCGTTCATACTACCACGGCCTTTGGCCGATCCTGGCATACGCACCAGTTGTGATATTGCGTGGTGTACGCTGAGCACCTCGTGCGGGGTCGCACCGGGCTCGATAGGCGCCACACGCTGTATATCCGACCCGGGCCGAGCGAAGGGGTCGCGCTGGCCGGGTCCTCCTGCCGGGTCGACGGCAACTGGTGCCGGGTCCCGGTAGGAGTTTTTCCGAGGAAAATATACAGCTAGCGCGGGTCTAACACCGAGTTATCAGTGCAGACACTGGCCAGCAGCTCACGTTGTGTACCCTTTATTGAACGCAGTCCGTTTGAATCGGTCGCAGAAGGGGGTAGTGCGATATAGATATCGCCCCAGACGCGTCGATACTAACGATAGTTGGTTCCCACCACTCAACCGGGTCAGAGGGACCCGGGAGTATGAAGGTTTCTTAGGGAAAATGTATATACACACCCGGGACGGAGGGTTAATCGGTCCGGGACAACTAGGGGGCGGCCACCTTGGCCTTTGCTACTATACGATATCAAGTGTATTACCAGCCACTGCCGGCTAATACAGGTATATGAAATGCAACACTAACCCGGTAGAGCCGGGAAGCGAGCAGGGGGGAGCTGGGGGGTTGTCGCTTACCGACTCACCCGGACCCGGCAGACCAATACAGCTAATGCGCTATGCAATATGTACGCCACAGATACCGCCTAATACACACAGACGTACCCGCAGGGGCGCTACAGACCTGGCAGAACGCGAAGAACCGGAGAGGCTTGAGGGGAACGAGGCAAAACCGGAAGTCTCATTGAGGAGGGACCGCCGGGCGGTACCCTCTTACGTGCGTGTCTACGCTACATGGACCTCTAAAAACCGGTAAGAACCGGTAGCAAGAGTAACTCGGCCCTGTACCCCCGGGTACGTTCTCCGGGTCCGACCGGGTACACTTCCCCGGTCTGGCCGGGTACACCTGGTTACTCCAGGTATACGCCGGGTCCTCCTGACCGGGAGGACCCGGGGGGCCCACACGGGACCCGGTCAACTGACCGGGTCAGCGATCTTCTCTGCTCTTTGCGACTACCGCTCTACTCTAGCTGTCTACCTTCCTGCCGGGTCTGTCTCCATTGACAGCATCTCGCGCAGTCTGCTTCCGTCGATCTTGGCGCCGCACACTACCCCGACAGGTAGGTGCTGGATCCGTCCGGATGCCGCGCAGCCGGCAACGGCTGGCGGCGAGCGACACCGCAGCGGCGGGCGCTTCATCACACTCCTGAACACCCACCGGCTTTGACCCACACAGAGTGACATCCAGACAGTCGGCCGATGTTGTAGCCCCGGGGGGACCTGGAGTCAAAACCCAGGATAAATAGAGACGTCTGTGTGAATGGGCGTTCGATGCTTTCAATCTCGATAAGCAACCTGCTCTCTCAACCATCACGGCAATTCTGAACAAACAAACGGCGATCATGGCCATCCCTGGTCACCAAATTCAGGGTCATCAGAAGCAATTTTGAAAGACAACAGTGCCAGAGCTGGATGCGCTCTTGGCTAACTGGGCGTTGGCTCGGCAAGGAAACGACGTTGCTGTCTCAGGTCCAATCCTGACAGAGAAAGCGAGAAGCATTCTCGAGGCTCATGGGAAGAGTGCGTCTCTTGTTTTATCGTCTGGCTGGCTGTCAAAGTTCAAAACGCGGCATAACCTCCGTCAATTCGCTCTGCATGGTAAGGACGGAGGTGTTAATGCCGCCACGGCAGACGCCGCAATAGACGACCTCCTACAATTGACCGAGATTTACAGCCTAAGGGATTCATTCAACGATGAGATGGGTTGCTCAGACCAATACAATCTATACCTTCGGGAGGGCATGGCACTTATTTAGGATGCTTGGGCATGCGTCTCCCAGGAGTGCATCAAGAATTGCTGGAAACACGTCAAGATTGTGGCTCATTACAACTACGAAGGGTTGTTGGCGATGAAGATTCAGCAGCTAACTCTCGAATAACAAATATCCATTTTCCTCAATTTTACGTTTTATGTAGTCCACATTCTCGGCGACATTCATACATGAATCAATCAAGATAAAGGGGGGACACGTTTTGAGGGCGTCACTACAGTGATTTTTCCCAATAGGCAAGGGGGTATCCTCTATTACCTGCTATTATTTATCTGGCGCTAGTGCTTTCTCTGCATATGTACTTGTTGCATCTGATAAACCTCTGACAACTAAATAGTTGTACCCCTTGCTTATTGGGACAAATCACTGTACTGGGAGAGTGGACTGTACCCATCTTGAGTTTGTCCACTTGACGAAATCGATGCCACATACTGTGGTTGCGTCATTTTGGGAGTGAGGACGTGTACAGGGTATGGATACGGCGTTTTCGTTTTAACACCTTCCGTCCTTTCGCGGGCAAGTAGTTCACTTCTGCAACCCATCGGCGCACGCTGAACTCGCACTTGGGGGAGGATTCTCAAAGCACGCGTACGTGGAGAACGGCGCTCGGCAGATCGGGCAGCGGTCGATGGCGTCGAGGCACTCGATGCAGACACAGAAGTGGCGGCACGGCAGGAGAATTGCTGCCAGCGAGCCCTCGAGACAGATTGCGCACTCACTTGAGCTGGCGCTTGGAGGGCCGCGCGACGCCGTCCGATCACGACCAAATATCTCCTGCCAGCGAAGAGGAGTGAGCTGCTTTGCCCGATCATTACTATTGATTGAGTGTACCTGGGTGAGGACGCACGACCCGTTCGCCGTGAAGTTGATCATCTTGACGACGACAGGACTGAATCGCTCGGGCTTTGCTGGCGTTGGGAGCAGATCGATCGCTATACATTGGGCGACGACCGAGTCGTCTCTCACCGAGTGCGCCCGCACTCCTCTCCAGCGTGGACTGGAAGTGACAACATGTGGCTGCAGCGACCGCAGGACGATCACAGCCGCGAAGCGTGGCTCGATCGAGGGAACCGGAGAAGGAAGAGGCGCGGGAGCTGGCATGTCCGGGTCATCCGTCTCTCGCAGCAGCGACTGGACCTCCTCAGGGGGCGTCTCGAAGGCGCATGCGGGGACAGGCACCGAGACGTCGCCTCTGTTGGTCGCCGCGAACCTGCCGCAACCACAAGGAATGAGTCTTGTCAGGCGCGGGGGTGCTGAGGGGCACCGAAAATCACTGTTACAGACTCACTCGTGCACGTCCGACTGCGATCGACTGCAGTCACGATCGAAAACGCTTCTCTCGTGGCGCTGCGCGCCGGTGCTGTCTGCCTCCTCTGCGTCTGCGTCGTCTCGCAGTTTGTGCCGTCGGCGTTGGCGACGCGCCCGTGAGAACAGTAGTGGCAGCGCGCGAAACGCTCGCGCGAGACGGTGCGCCGACACGCGCTCAAGAACGGGTGGGCGAAAACCCGAGGACGATCGGCGGCAATCGCTCGGCGCAGGTGCTCGCTGCAGAGCGTCGGCGCGTACACCCCATAGCACTTGCGCTGTCGCCGGCACGTCCGAGCGGAACGCGAAGGCCAGCGAGAACGCCGGTGGCAGGTCACTTGAAGCGGATGGAGCGCGCGTGATAGTGAGCGTCGGTTGCAGCAACTGGAACGGCAGCGTGACGCGTCGCATGGGGCACGCGGACGTCTCGACCTTGGATCGCAGCAGTTGCTGGAGGTGCCACATGGACGCATTCTCGAGCACGGAGACGCTGAGCGAACGAGCGTCAGCTCACTAGACGCTGGAACATTGGGATGAACTATGAGAGGACGCACCTGGCGCCGAGGTCCCGCAGTGCAAGCACCTGGAGATGCAGCGAAGGTGAGAGGCGCCCGGATGCGACAGCCGAGCACAATGCGAAGGACAGCTCACCGCGTCAGCACTGGCGGCGTGGCGCACATCGAGGAAAGTGAGCAGCATCTGCATGAGGCGTGCGCTCCAGAGCATGATGGCGCCGAGCACGAGGACGACGGCAAAGTTCCATAGCTCTGGAGGAGGTGGCGGCATTGGCGCCTCCATGTTGACGAAGGAACAAGGAAGGAAACGCACAGGACAACTGGAACAACGACCCACAACGTGATTGGATTGGGCATTAATCGCCGTTCACGCTACTGATTGGCTACAAAATACCACCGCGACCTGTCTTGTTGAAGACGGCGAACGCGACGGAGTCGAGCACGCCCATGATCTGCATGAAGGTCAACAGTGAGAGGGCGACGGCGACAGGGGAAGCGACGGAAGCACGCACCGTGTAGATGCCGCCAACGATGGCGCAGACGCTCGTGAGGAACTGGAGCAGTCCCTTGCGCACCTGCTCGATGCGGAACATGATGGGCGAGAAGCTGTAGGAGAACGACACCACTGGCAGACGACCGACATGGCATGCGTGAGCGTGGCGCAGCGACGACAAGCACCAGCGGGAAACGTACTCGGAAGCCCCTTCTCGCTGAGTGGCGTCAGCTCCTTGAAGTGCTCGGTCGCCGAGTACTGGTTCGTGGCGATGTGGTGCCCCGACAGGAACGAGTACTCGGTCGGAACGACCTTGAGGAAGTACTGGAAGGACCCGCGCTGCGCGTCGCCGAGCTTTTTCTCACGACCCTCGAGCGGATTCTTCATATCCTGTGGCACCGCATCCGTACAGCGGTCAGTGAGAAGCGGAGAGAGCAACACGCAACGGTTGGGGCGATAGCACGCACGGGATACGCGTCGCCGAACGAGAGGAGATTGATGCGGTGCGACGTGTCGAACGCGCGGAACGTCGCCTCCACGAGGTCATGTGCCGACAAGTAGCCATTGCGGAAGTACTTGGACGGCGCAAAGTAGACCTTGCCTGCGACCTGCGACCACGACGGCATGAGCATCGACCGACGGCGATAGGTAGAGCGATGGAGAGCGAGAGTTACCTTGCCAACAAGAAGGAAGCCCTTGATGCGGCAGCCCTCAGTCACTTCTCCGCGAAGAACGCGCTCGATCTCGGCTTCTTGACACTGTGGATGGGGTGTTAGCAAGCGAACGCAACGTTTGAAATGGAGCTGCGCACCTGCTCGATGGTGTGGAGACTCGGCATCGCCCAGTTCTTCCTCGCGTACGCGGCTTTCACTTGGTCACACGTGTTACAGCACTGGAAGGAATGCACGGCGTGAGTCCGTCCGTCACTTGGCCTGCACAACAACGACAAAAAAAAGGGAAATGCGTCCTACATACTTCTCCCTCGTCGCCAGCGCTGTAGCAGCTACCACACTCAGGTCTGCGGTCACAGAGCGTTAGAAATTGAGCTCAAGATGACTTCAATGTCCATCGTACGCCTTGGTCTCGTCCTTGGAGTGGAGGTCCGTGTGGTTCGTCAGTGCACCGCCAATCTACAAACGCACTCGCAGAATTGTCGGTCGGACGTCGGAGCAAGCCAGCGGCTCGACACTGCGCCTCTCACCTGGTTGCGCACGCCGTCAGTGAGCACGCGACCGTTGGCGTCGAGTGGGATCTTCTCAATGTTGTTGATCACGTTGTGCTGCGCGTTCCATCGTCAGTCAGTCAGTCAGTCCCACGTTCTTCTCGGTATTGTGAGGGGCCTGCTCACCTGCACAGCACCCGCGACGTCGGCAGTCTCCACTGCGACGATGGAGCACGGCATTCTGTAGGAGCAGTCCACACTTCAGTTTCTAGCTGTCGCTTCCGCAGGCGAGACGAACGTACTGGGGGAAGTCGATATTGAAGTGGATCGGGACCATCGTGTTGCGCTGGCCGTCCACCAACATGCGGTCGACCGTGTCCTACCGGAGACACTCAATGAGTCCGCGCGTGCCCAAAGCCATTCACCGCCAGAGTTACTTCGCACCGTGGAGAAGTAGTACGTGACCTCCGATAGCAGCAACGCGCCGATGGCGAGGAACGCGATCACAGAGACTACATGAACCAGACAGTCAGAGTTAGGCAGTCACGACGGCGACGCAGCAAGCGCGCTTGGTCGCTACGCACATGCCGCCCTGCATTGTGCGCACTTTGAACTCCTCGATGGTCTTGGGGTACGCATCGATGCGCTTGAGCCACGACGTCCCGCTGCTGCCTGGCGCCATCTTGCTTTCGGTCGGGTCGACGCGAGCGAGGAGACGATGACACGAAGCTGAGCTTTGCAGGTCTCCAAGCGTAACCCTATCAAAACAGGGTGTAACTATTACGTTGCGCTAATGATCGATTCATGTTGCCAATTGGTGGCAACACCTCCACCATCACCAACTGGTTCAAGATGCTGATGCTAACGCGGTCGCTTCCCACCAGCGGCGCTATGCTGCCGTCCTGGCGACGGACTGGCGCTGCGTTCGCGCACACGAGCGCTCGTGGACGTGGAAATGGCTATGGACGAGGGCGCGGACGTGGAGACGCGACAGCGGGCGACGCAAGACAGCGACGCGCGACGGAGAGAGCATTCCGCAGCCCACAGGCGAGTTCCTCTACGGCATCCACAGCGTTACGCAGGCGCTCGCGAGTCGCCACCGCCGCGTGCACGCGCTGTACGTTCGTGACGGCGAAGGAGTTGGGGATGCGGGCGCTCTGGAGCAGATCCGACGGCTCGCGGACGAGCTGCAGGTTCCTGTTCGACCTGTAAGGTATGTCTGCGTCTTGCGTTGTGACTGACGTTGAGCGCCAATCTAACGGAGACTCGAATGCCGAGCATCCTTAGCAAGTGGATGCTCAACCACGTGACGGAAGACAAGCCGCACCAGGTGAGAAGGGGGTTGGATAGGCGTCTCATCGAGGAGATCAGCTCATGATGGTGTCATTTCAGGGTGTCGTGCTGGATGTCGACGCACTCAAGCTCCCTGTCTTTGAGCCAGTGGACGCGGCAGGTGTGTGTTGGGGTTTACATATCGACATATCGATCTGTGGTCGCTCAGTCGCTTGACGCTGTGACAGACCCGTCTCTGGCGTCTCCTTCGACGTCTCGGCCCGTGATCCTTGCCCTGGATGAGCTGCATGACACGCAGGTGCGTCGGTATGAGTCGCCAAAGCTCTCCAATGATACTTCTCAATGAGCCCACGCTCTCTCAGAACCTAGGCGCAATTCTCCGGTCTGCACACTTCCTTGGGTGCTCCTCCATCATCCTCAGTGAACGCAACAGCGCTCCGGTTTCTCCAGCGGTACGGGAGCTTTCACTTCACTACAGACTTAAGTCATTCCTTGACGCTTAATCTCTGCTTTCCGCCAAGGCATCTCGTGCGTCAGCTGGCGCTCTGGAGGTTCTCGTGGCAAACGTACGCTTCTGCTTGCTCACTCGGTTCGTCATGAATGCGGAATAACTGACTGTCGCTGTGCAGAACAAGCTCCTGCGCGTGAAGAACCTCCACCAGGCGCTCGCGGTCAGTCGCGAGCACGGCTGGCGCGTTGTCGGCGCGTGCAGCGGTCCCAACTCAATCACCTCCAACCAGCTCGCAGCCTCGTCCTCAAGCCAACCGACGATCCTCGTAATGGTGAGACGAGCTCCGTTGCTTGCTGATATAGCAGAGACTGATTGCGTCGTGTCTGGTCCAGGGCAACGAACATCGCGGCATGCGCAAGGGCATCCGCCAGTGCTGCGACGACATCGTGACGATTCCTGGCCACGCCACCGAGTCGGACTCGCGTGTGGACTCACTCAACGTCAGTGTGGCAGCAGCCATTCTGATGTACGAGCTGCTTCATCACTAACGCAAGTAGAATACGCACAGTTTAAACTGCAATCTCTCTATTTGCAGTACTGGGGAGGCGGAGCGACCGTCGGGACCATACCGAGTCGAAACTCAGCAGCCTCGAACTGTTGCGCGTTCCACGCGTCGTCCCGAACGACCGTAAGCTCCTCCTCCGTGATCTCTCGCGGCACAGACGCTCGTATCTCGGTCGTTGCTGCTGTTGACTTCGCTGGCGCTGATGCCATCGCGGGCTTCTGGAACGAGGACCCGCCAAACGGCGAGGCCGCCACTGCTCCGAACGGAGATGAGGCTGCCTGCGTTCCGAACGGGGATGCTGAAACGCCGAAGGAACTGGTGCTGCTGCTGACTGCTGGTGTCGTGGACGAAGAGGACGCTCCCAAGGTCGACGCGCCGCCAACACTGACGTGCTGAGGTAGCGGCGGAACTCCCACCGAACGGTGACGCACTCGCAGTCGGTGCTGCCTGGCCGAGTCCACTCGGTTGACCGAACGCAGAGGATCCACTCGACACAGCACCAAAGGGACTCGTACTAGCTGCGCCAAACGGAGAGCTGTTTGACGACGACGAACCGAACGGAGAGGCGCTGGCTGAGGCTGTGGGCCCAAAGGGAGACGTCGCTGGCTTGTTGCCGAACGTTGTACTCGTGCTGCTGGAGCCGAGAGCAGCAGGAGCGCCGAATGTGGCTGCAGAACCAAACGAAGACGCTGACGTCTGACCGAACGGACTGGTGCTACCAAGGGTTGACGCCGCTCCAAATGCGCTTGTCGTTGGCGCAGACCCAAAGGGATTTGTTGTGGGCGTCGTAGCACTCCCGCCAAACGGGCTGGACGAGGCTCCTGATGCTCCGAACGGGCTACTGGCTGCACTTTGAGTAGCAGCGCCAAACGGACTCGCAGCACTTTGCCCGGCAGCACCAAACGGGTTCGCTGTGGCCTGACTAGTGGACCCAAATGGACTGGCAGCTGGTTGACCAAAGGGAGTCGCTGCTGGCGAGTTAACTGTGCGCCTCCGAACGGGTTCGAGGCAGCAGGTGACGCGCCACCGAACGCAGTGGGGCCTCCAAACGGAGACGCTCCACCACCAAAGCCACCGGTCGAAGCGCCTGCTCCGCCAAATGCGCTGGCGCCGAACGGACTGGACGCAGCTGCAGCCTGAAGCGGTTGGCCGCTCATGAGCTGCTCGGCAGTCTGGAGGACACAAAACGCGGCAATGACCATCTTCCAGCACGAGCGAGAGGGGTTTGTCACAAAAATCGGCTGCCTCATACCTTTGGATCGTCTAACGCGGTGGCGACTCGCTCACGCTGCGAGCGAGCGTCCGAGATTAGCGACTGGAGCTTCTGGAGGTGCTGCGCGCAGTTGCCGCTGGCTTTGAGCTCCTCATACGCCTCCCAGCGGACCTCCTCGGGGCTTACGTCGCCTGCGACGACATTAGGGAGCTACGATGCAAACGCGATCACCACAAAGTCAGTCCTTTATCGTTGAGCCCTTGGTCGAACCCAAGAAGACGTACCGCTTTGTTGACTGCGAACCCTGAGAGGGGCCAGAGCGACGGGTTACGGAGCTCCTCGATCGTCGCGAGGCGCACAGTGTCAGACGCGGGTCCAGTTGCTCCGCTGGACGCAGCACTGCCGCCGCCGAATGGGTTGCTGCCGCCGCCGCGCGCACCACCGCCAAACGAGCTTCTCCGGTTGGAGCTGTCCCCGAACGGACCTCCGCCGCCGTTGCTTCGAGCCGAGTCGTTGCCGGCGTTGGCGCGACCCGAGCTGGCGCGACCGCTGAACGGGCGCTCGTGCGAGAACTTGCACGAGTCGCCGTTGCGGCATTGACCCTGCAGGAAGAACCGGCACGGCGGGCGGAAGCGTCCCGACATCGAGCTCGTTTGAAAATGACAGGCAAAATGGGTGGGAGAGTCGTAATCTGGTGAGGACGGAACCGCAATAGTCCCCCATGATGTAGTAATGTAGTACACCCAAACGTACCCTTGGGTTACGAATGGAGCTTGAAGCGACGCCCCGACGCGATCATTCATCGCTTCCACCACGACGACCATGTTCCAGGCAGCAGACGGCGGCAGCAGCTACACGTCCACGATCTATGGGTTCATCCGTGACCAGAAGTATGAAGAGGCTGTGCGAGTACTGGAGATCGAGCTCGAGACGCACCCGCACAGCCGCGCGGCGCTGTCGCTTCTCGGTGCGTGCGCCGCTCGTGGTTCGCGCTCGCTGACTCGGACGACGCACTGATCTATTGACCCGTCGCTGTTTGTAGGCTACTGCTACTACCACATGCAGAACTTCAACATGGCGGTGAGCATGTATGAGCAGCTATGCCGCTTCTACCCGGGAGTGGACGAGTACCATCTCTACCTCGCGCAGTCGCTGTACAAGGCGGGGCAGTACGACGCCGCGACGCGCAAGGCGAGTCAGCTCGAGAGCGAGCAGCACGCACAGCGCATCAACCTCCTGCGAGCGGCGGCGTACTATGAGCAGAACGACGTGACGGCCACGCGGTCGATCCTCGAGCAGTGCGTCAATGACGACCCGACGACCATCGTCTTTGACGGCGCGATCGAGTACAAGGAAGGCAACTTCGACAACGCGCGCAAGAAGTTCACGGACGCGCTCAACATCCTCGGGTACCAGCCCGACATCGCGTACAATATAGCGCTGTGCTTCTACAAGCAGAAGCAGTACGGCAACGCCATGCGCCAAATCGCCGAGATCATCGAGAAAGGCGTGCGCGACCATCCAGAGCTGAGTGTTGGCAGCAAGAGCGAGTCCAACGCCGACGTCAAGAGCGTGCGCAACTCGACGGTGCTCCGCGAGACAGCGCTCGTCGAGGCGTTCAACCTGAAGGCGGCGATCGAGTACGAGATGAAGAACTACAAGGGCGCGAGAGACGCACTGCTGGACATGCCGCCGCGACAGGAGGAAGAGCTCGACCCCGTGTCGCTGCACAACTTCGGGCTCATGAACATGGACGTTGACCCGAACGGCGGCTTTAAGAAGCTCAACTTTCTGCTGCAGAACCCGCCATTTCCGGTCGAAACGTTCTCGAACCTGCTCATTCTGTACACGAAGCACGGCTTCCATGACCTCATGGCAGACGTGCTGGCGGAGAACGCGCACCTGACGTTTCAGCTGCTGACGAAGGACTTCTACGAGTTCATGGACGCTACGGTGACGCTGCAGACGTCGCCCGAAGACGCGTACCGCAAGTACGACGAGCTGGCCACGAAGCACGTGGAGGGGCTTCGCAAGCTCACGAAGAAAATCCAGGACGCTCGTCTCGCGCAGTCGAACGAGGATATCAAGAACTCGCTCAAGGCCTACGACGAGGCACTGGAGGACTTCATGCCGGTGCTCATGGCTCAAGCGCACATCTATTGGGAGCGCGGAAACTACACGCAAGTCGAGAAGATCTTCCGACAGACAGCTGAGTTCTGCTCAGAGCACGAGGCGTGGAAGCTCAACGTCGCGCACGTCTTCTTCCTGCAGGGCAACAAGTACGAGCAGGCGATCCAGTACTACGAGCCGTTCGTGAAGAAGCACCAGGACAACCTGCTTGAAGTGCAGGCGATCATCCTCGCGAACCTCTGCGTCTGCTACGTCATGAACACGGACAACGAGAAGGCAGAGGAGCTTCTGCGCTCGATTGAACGTGAGGAAGAGGAGGAGTCGAGTCGCGACCCCGAGAAGCGTCTGTTCCACTGTGCATCGTCAACCTGGTGATCGGGACGCTGTACTGCTCCAAGGTGCGGGCGACTCACATCTATGAACCGCGTGGCTCTAATGAGTGCTCTGTGATGCGTAGAACAACTATGATTTCGGCATTTGCCGTGTCATGAAGAGCATGGAGCCGTACCACCGCAAGCTCGGACCAGACACGTGGTACTACGCCAAGCGCTGCTTCCTTGGTCTCGCCCTGACCCTCGCCAAGCACATGACGACGATCCGCGACTCGACCATGGACGACATCCTTGAGTTCCTCGACAGCGCGGACCAGCACGGCAAGGAGATCTACACAATGACCGGCCCGACATCCGCAACCCGTTCTCGAACAACGCGGACGAGCCCAAGCACACCATCAGCTTCGAGGTACGTGGCGTGGTTGAGTGTGAGCGGCAACCGCCAACGCACAGAGCGACCCGTGTTGACTGTCCACTGTCGCAGGCGCGCGTCCTCAAGCGCATGTTTCTGAAGTTGCGGTCTTGATCAGATGCTGGTTCTCGTCACGTTCTTCGCGGTGCCGCGATGGATGTGCCAGTGGGGGATATGGCTACATGCACCATCACTCCTTGTCAATTCGACCTTCATTCACAATCAATGCGTTGCTACTTTTGAGACACCTCGTTGCAATATCACAACCGATTACGGTACTCGTCTGCGTCGTCCTCCTCACCACGTGCGCAAGCGCAACGGCGACACCAAGCGAAGCACACACAGCCACCGCTCTCACTTCCTCTCCACCTCCTTCTTCACTGGTCTCCATGAGCGACGCAGCGACTCGAGGCGCATCCAAAGCAGGCGCACGCGGCGGCGGCAAGCCCCGCGGCCGCAAGCCCAAGCCCAATGGCGCCGCCTCCAAGGACGGGGCGGCAGCAGCGACGGCGACGGCGACAGCGCCCGCCGCCGACGCCGACGTGGACCTCCTGGAGGAGAAGCGCCCGGCGCGCAAGGACTCAGTCGCGAGCAGCCGCAAGGACTCGATGCTGTCGTGCATCCTGTGCTGCCACGCGATCGACAACGTGACGCGCTTCAACACGGTGGGCGCGTGCGGCCACACGGGCTGCTGCAGCCTCTGCGCGCTGCGCATGCGGCAGCTGCTGGGCACGACGGCGTGTCCGTTCTGCAAGGCAGACCTGCCGCGCGTGATCTGCGTCGAGCACGAGCACCAGACGTTCGACTCGTTCCAGGACTGGGGCGACAACATCGGCCCGACGCACGTGTTCGACGACGCGTCCGGCATGTTCTTCCTCAAGCGCGACATGCCGCGCGTGCGGCGTCTACGCGAACCCATGTGCCCACGCTGCGACAAGAAGCTCTCGACGGTCGCGGCGCTCAAGACGCATCTGCAGGACGTGCACCAGCAGCAGTACTGCGGCATCTGTCTCGAGCACAAGAAGGTCTTTCTGCAGGAACAGGAGCTCTTCACCAAGGAGCAGCTCAAGGCGCACGCCGCCAAGGGCAACCCGCGCGAGGGCTTCGCGGGCCACCCGCGCTGCGACTTTTGTTTCTCGCGCTTCTACTCGAACACGGAGCTCTTCGACCACCTGCACAAGAACCACTTCGAGTGCGACATCTGTGTGCGCTCGCTCGGCGTGCAGAACCGCTACTACAAGGACTATCCCGACTTGGAGAACCACTTCCGCGCGGAGCACTTTCTGTGCGAGGAGCCCTCGTGTCTCGCCAAGAAGTTTGTCGTGTTCAAGTCGCACATCGATTTCCAGGCGCACATGGCCACGGAACACCCGCACATCAAGATCAGCCGCAAGATCGACGTGCACTTCACGGTGCGACGCGCGGCCAACAACGACAGCGGCGGCGGTGGTGGCAGTGGCGGCGGCAGCGGCGCCGACCAGTGGACAGCGGCGTCCAGCGGCAGCGACCACGTGATCAATGTCGCCGACTTCCCGTCGCTCGCGGACAACGGTGCGGCGCCGTCGCAGCTGCAGTTCTGGCAGGGACAAACCGTCACGCGACCCCGCATGGAGGATTTCCCAGAGCTTCCGACTGCCAGTGCGTCACGCGGCGGCGGCAATGCGGTGTCGGCGGCGTCCGTCGGCTTCCGCAACGCGCTGGCACCACCGCCGACGCCCGCGATGCTCGCTCACATGGGCGGCGCAGGGTCTTCGTGGGAGTATCCAGAGCTGGCGGCGGCCGCAGAGGCGCTTGGCGCTAATAATCCGCTCATGCGCTTCGTGAAACCCGCGAAGGGGAAAAAGGGAAAGAAGGGACCGCGCGCGTCGCCATCCTCGGCGTCGCAGTCGCAGCGCAGGGACGCGGAGGAGAAGGTGGCGGTGGCCGCTGCCCAGCAGGAGGCGGAAGAAGAAGAAGAACAGGAGAGCGGCCCTGACATGTCCAAGAGCGCGCTGGTTCTCAAGATCCGGCAGGTGCTGGGCAGCGATGCCAAGTACGAGGTCTTCCGCGAGGCGTGCAAGCAGTACCGACTGGCGGAGGTGGACGTGGCGTCGTTCTACAGCAAGGTGCGCGCCATGTTCCCGACAGAGGAGCTCTTCGCGCAGCTCTTCCTCAAGCTCATGAAGCTGTCGCCCGACCGCGCGCAGGTGGACGACGTGATGGCGCACCACCGCCAGCAGACCGGCAAGCAGAGCAAGGCGCAGGGTTTCCAGGAAAAGAAGCAGCCCAAGAAGGCGGAGAAGAAGAACCGCGCGCCGGCGCCGCCGTCCGGATGGGCGAGCGCGCTGCGGCAGAGCGGGCTCTCGGCGCCGGCGCCGATCGTGATCCCCGCGCCGCAGCTTCCCGCGCGCCCCTCGGCGTCGATCTGGAACAACTCGCCGACGGCGCGCGCCAGCATCGCGGCCGTGTCGTCGCACGAGCTGCCGTCGAGCACCAAGATCACCACGGCGCCCGCAGACGCTATGGCGGCGCTCACGATCGGCAGCAGCATGGGCGCCGCGTCGTACGCACAGTCGGCGAGCGCCGTGCCGTCCGCTGCGGCGCCGTCGCCCGCGCGCCCGACGAGCTACAAGATGGCGAAGAGCGACTTTCCCGAGCTGCCCAAGGCTGGCAAACCCATTGGCGTGCAGCCCGTGACGCGCGCGACGTGGGACGAGCAGGTGCAGGCCATCGCGCAGAACCGCACGCCCGCCGCCACACAGGGCAAGAAGAAGAACAAGAAGAAGAGCATGACGCTCGGCGAGTTGGCCATGCAGTTCTCGTAACGCGTCCCTCCCATACAATTATAGTAGTAGAACGTAACACGACCATGTCCAAGCGCCGCTCAGTTGATGCCGAGGTGCGCCATGATCTTGTCCAGCTTGGCTTCGATGGCCGCCAGCCGCGCGTCCACGTCGCTCTGTGCGGGCGAATGCGTGCGCGGCGTCGACGGCGCAGACGACGCTGTGAACGGACGCGCAGATGTCGGGCCGCCGTTGCTCGCGGACGACGACGGCGTCGCGCCCTTGCGCGCAGCCGCCTCGCGGTTCTTGCGCATGATCTCGGCGAAGCCGCCGCCGCCACTGCCTCCTCCGCTGCTCGTGGGCCCCGCTGGGGGCGTGTTTCTGTGGACGCGTCTGTGAGCCTAGTGATCGACCACACCATCGACTGCTGAACTTCAGCAGAACGTACCGAGAGGCGCTGGCGCTCGGCGTCTTCCGCAGGTTGCCACCCGAACGAATTGCGGCCAGCATGTCGCCCATGCCACCACCACCTCCACCCCCACTGCTGCTGCTGCCACTGCCGTTATTGTGTGTGCCGCTGCTGTTGTCACCAGAATCGCTACTTCCAGTGGCTAAGTGTTTTCCACCGTTTCTACACCTGCAGGGGGACGAAAGGAAATACCTCACGGCGGCGAGCGGAGACGATTCTCTCGTGGTGGACTTCTTCAACTTGGTCCCTTGTCGGATCTGTGCGAGCAGATTACCGCGCGCCGGATCGCCCGTCACCGCCGCCGGCAACGGCGTCGTGGCAGCACTCGTCGCAGCATTCGCAGGAGCAGAGGCGCTGCTCTTTCCGCCCTGGTCGTGACTCCGTGACGAGGAGCTCTTGCTCACGGCGGGCGCCGTCGGTCGGTCCCACGTCGTCACCTTGGTCTGCTGGTTGTAGTAGTACTCCTGCAGCACGGCTCGTGAGCACACAAACGCCAAGATCGTCCGTCGCTCAGCTCCTACAGCACCTTGCCATCCTTGGTCTTGTACGCGAGCCACGGGTGCGGCAGGTTGGCGCTGCTCATCCTTCTCTACCTAACGATCGGACGTTGATGATGGAACGAGCGAGTGAGTGACATGATGATGCTCCATAACCCTTTGCGTACCCACCGTACCCTTTCGCATAACCAGGTGCGGTTTTGGGGTACACATCGCAGGGGCTACACGTCGCTTCAAGTCAACATGCAGCCAAGCGACGACGACGGGAACGCGAGAGCGCCGCCGCCGCGCCAGCTCGCTCGCTCGCCGCCTGCGGCGCCGACGCCGCGGCGCGAGTGGAGTCTGAACCACCTGCGGCTGCTGTACATGCTCTCTCGCTTCGCCATGTACCCGACGTCGACCGACTGCGAGGAGAAGTGGCTGCGCAACCTGCCGCTGCTTGTGCTCGTGTACGAGGCGATTGTGGCCAACATCCTCGACTACGACTATTCGCCCGTGTGCACCAACATCGTCAAGAATGGCCGCTCCAAGCGCGTCTGGATGAACATCAGCCAGGACGCCAAGGCGGCCATCGACGACCTCCGTGAGCACGAGCTGCTCAACGCGCTCAAGACCTGCAGCGAGGACTTCCAGCCGTCCACCGCCTACCAGGTTGTGCCGGCAGGCAGCGCCTTGGGCCTCGTTTATGATCGATCTCACAGATTGTAAACTGCACAGGTGACGCCGCGCGGCACGGCGCTGCTCGAGACGCTGGCGGTCGCGGAGAAGAAGGCGATCGACTCGTTCCTCGTGTCCACGACGTCCAAGCACGAGCTCGTGCCGACCAACTCGGGGCTCGTGCTCTTTGACAGCGCGCTGCTCAAGATCACGTTCGACGTGGACGACGGCAAGTTCCGCTTCCTGCGCGTCGACGGCTCGGTCGCCGTGTCGCGCGTGACCGACGTCGAGGCCGTGTCCTACGTGTCGAGCCCATACCTGCCGGCGTGCCTCATGCGCAATGGCGACCCGACGTTCTCGAGCAACGCCAGCCAGACGTACAAGTGCAAGCAGGGCCAAAGCGGCATCCAGGACGTGCTTTCCGTGGCGCTCGTGCTTTCAGACGTGCGCGTTATGGTCGGCGAGTGGATCCCGTTCGGCCGCAACCAGATCGTGATGCTCAACGACCGGCTCGGGTCGCTCGAGCGGTGCCAGGGCGGGCTCTTCACGTCTGAGCTCGACCAGCACCCGACGCGCACGACGCTGCACCTGAGCCCGGGTCTCACCAAGATCGCGATCACGGACTTTGAGTTCGACGCGTACACCAACTTTGAGGCCGACATCCACGCGCCGCACGGCGACGGCATCGTGCAGATCGAGAGCTTCGGCATGCACCTGCACGGCGACGGCACCATCATCTACGGCATGTTCATCGACGCCATCATGGACAAACTCGCCGACAAGATCTACGTCGACCACCTCTCGCGGCTGCTCGTCGACGTCGACCTCGACTCGTCCAAGATCATCAACGACCTGCTCTCGCCGCACCAACGCAGCCTCATGGACATGCTCTTCATGGACGACGCGCGCTCGCGCAACAAGTTCAGCCTCATCACCGCGCGCGGCATCGAGCCGGCGCTGCCTGTGCGCGCGTACATGGACCGCGGTGAACGTGAGAACGAGCTCAAGCAGATCCTCGGAGAGATCCACTCGGCGTACGACCTCAGCGACCGAGACAAGATCATTATCGGCCGCGACGGCATGCTGCTGCTGGGACCGAACGCGCACGAGCATGAGCCGCTCATCGTCGCGCACCTCGCGCTGCTTTCGCGCGAGCTCTTTATCCGCTTCTTCTTCAAGCGCACCTTCGTGCTCGACAGCCAGCTGAGCCAGGCGCGCACTTACATGCACAGCTTCGAGAAGAACCCCGAGGCGCTAGGCGCCATGCGCAAGCGCATTGACCGCTGCTCGCGCGACCTCATCCTGCTCGAGGAGATCCTCGAGCTGCTCCGCGACTCGCTGCACTCGTTCGAGCTCCCGCGGTGCCCCAGCGACCCAACAGGGCGCCTGCTCTACGAGCAGCTCGAGCTAAAGAAGGTGCGAGTATGTTGGTCCATCACTTGAACGCCACGAGAGTTGACCGCTTGGGTGCGTTGTGCAGACACACGTGGACCTCGAGATTCGCTGCAAGGACCTCGCCAAGCTGCTGCGTGGCTTCCGCGCCAAGATCAAGCAGGTGCAGAGCCAGAACGGCAACACGGCCAAGCTCATGCTCGAGACCATCGTGCAGGGCATCGAGCGCAACATGGGCGTGCTGGCCGAGGCCACGGGCCACGTCGAGCGCTCGGCGGCCGCGTCGTTCGACGTGCTGCTACTGCTCTTCGCGGGCATCTTCGCCTTCGAGATCATCGACCGCGTCACGGACGGCAAGCTGCTCGGCGTCGACGGTGACTTTCTCGACAGTCTGCAGTGGGCGCGCGACTCGCTCATCCGCGATGTCGTGAGGCACCCGGGCCTGTGGTTCGTGCTGGACGCGACCTGGATGCTGGCGATCGTCGGCGCGCTGCACGTGTTCGTCGCGCTGCTGATCTTTTACCGCTGCCGCACGACCGTCGCGCGCGTGAGCGTCAACCAGCGCGTCAATGTCGCGGCACTGGAGCAGCTGCTGACGCGCAAGCTCGTCGAGTCGCGCACAAGCAAGTTCCACACCGACAGCCAGATCGTCAAGGTCGTCTGGATCGACAAGTCGGCGGCCGCGATCGCTGTCGATCTACCTGACGACCCGCCGATCCGCAGTGCATGGGACGTCCTCGAGCGCGTCGTCCGGAGCGTGCAGTGGCGACTCCAGCGACTGCTGGGGGCTCCGCTGCGGACGCAAATCACGTTTGACGCGCTCAACAAGCTACTACTCAGTGTCTCCTTCCAGGTGCGCGCCAAAAAGAGATAGAGGTACCGCGGCATTGTGGATGTGAGTAAGAGGACTGATCGCCGCTTGAGCGCAGGGTTGCCTCACTCCAGACCCGCAGAAGTACATGAAGAGCCTCTTGCAGGAGCTCCACTCGTAAGCACCCGAGGACTCGGCTGTGCGACGGAGCTGGTGATGACTGACTGTGGTGTCCCCAGCCAAGCGTGTTTCGATGAGCACTACACGACGCCGACGATTGACAAGAAAGAGGAGCGGCCACAGACGACTCGGAAAAACATCTTTCTCCGCATTCGTACTCGAGCGCCTGCACGTGGGGCGATTTATCCGACGCACTGAGCCAACATTACGTAAACGGACTGTTTTAGTTTTAGTTACTCGCAATCTTGTACGTGCTGGACCCAACCGCACCCCTTCGCCCCAAAGTGGGTGGAGTTGGGGGTCCTAATATACACCGGATTTTTGGTTTATGACACTGTATAAAGGCGGATGTTACAGTCCAGGATTGAAAAGTGAGGAATCGACAAATTGAGCAAGACTCGACCGTGAACTGGTCCAGACATCACGCAAGAATGGGGAGGGGGGGGGGGCATTAAGAAACCTCTCAAAACTGCTTGAAAGATACGCAAAATACAAGAAAGATCGCCGTATTGATGTAAGCTTTCACACCAAATTACATATGGATATAGGCAAGTAGGAGGCAGACTATGACGGGTGACTGAACACGAGGGTCGGTGAGCGGTCGCAAGCCTTGACATCTTTGCCAACGGCACTAACGCTGCGGCCGAGCCTGTCTGCAATGTTCTTGTACGTCGATCGGCGCCGCGGAGCAGCGGAATCTTTTCTTTCTCGGTCTTGGTAAGGTGAACGGACTTCAACGTTTCGCTGATGGATGACATCTTGCGCATCAAAGCGTCAAGGAGACCCTTCAGTGTGACGTGTCCAATGTCACGTTTCGCTTCTCGCTTGCATTGAACAAAACTCGCTCCTGCTGTCGCTTTGCACCCCGTTTGTAGCTCTCGGCGTAGGGAGCTCAGCGGCGACCACTACCGAGCAACAAAAAGCTTCGCGCCGTCGGTTGACTTGCGTTTCTAACGCCGGGAATATGATATCCTTGAGACGATAAACTGAAGCTTTGAAACTCTGATTGTATTTGACTATACACCCTACTCCTCGAGGGTGTTCTGGTCGACTTGATATCTGCTTGGTAAATTGAGGAGTTATCTAGCTTCTCTGTCTGTCTTTTTCCTGCTACATCAGGGCGACTGTTCCGAACAGTCACCGTGATTCAAGCTACTTCCGTGAAACAAAAAGATCCTATCGATAATACGCAGATATGCACTTGGCGGTCTGACTCTAACTCCCCCAGTGTGACAGCGCACAGCCACCTTGAGCAACCTTCACGACACCTTCAGAGCACTTCTTCCTTGATAGACTTCACAAATTCTTCACGCGCTTCATCACACTGGCTTGTGCTGTCATCACTTCACCTAAGGCAGACACTGCTCACAAAGTCAGCGCTGTCGTGTTTTCGCGAAACACGACAAGGTAGGGCACCCACACGAGTTGTGTGTGAAACACGACGACACGGCATGACGGATACTCGTCAAGGCACTGTCGGAAGGAATAGCAAGCAACATGCATTTGTTGTGTACAGTGTCTGCTATGCCGCTACTCAACACTCTGTTCAAGTTTTACACTTCTTGTTCAGCCGCGCTCTATGGGCGCTTCACCGTGAGCCACCTCCGTCGCCCGTATTGGTGCTCTCTACTTGCGTTTTGAGTAGTTCATTGGATCGTGCAGTATACTTCAACTATGAATCGTAGCTCCTTTCGTGCGAATGACTCCATCTTGTCGATCATCAGGTGGGTTGAACATCAAGCCAACTGCACGAATGCGTTTCCAGCAAAGCCAAACCGTTTCTATCGTCTGTCGCGTTTCTAGAAAAACGCGACTGGTTTCACTTTTTTGTCGCTCGACCTTCTGAGCGAAGACGCGCTGCCGACAGCGAGTTCAGATGGAGCGCGCTCTGACCAAATGTTACATTGTGTTTTAAGAAGCCATTTCTCCGCTGCTGACACAGTTGCTCCTCGAAGACGACGACAAGGGATGGGAGAACATCTTTCTCGGGCTGGATGTCGAGTCTGACGAGACGATGTACGACTTCCCGTAGTAACGCCGACTGCCACGCACTCAGTAGAGCGCGCTTGAGACCACCCTTCATCCGATATGGACGCTAATGTACCCTGATCATTCGGCTTCAGACTGGGTTGCGTTGCGCTCCTTACCAGGCGGCAGTCAACAAGCGCCTCACCTCGAATTCCCACCATGCCCGACTAGAAAAATAGACTCAGCAGCAGTTCCAGTGGCTTTGCTACTTGCGCTTCAGCCAAACACGACATTCATCACCTTCGGATGGAATCGACATTTTGCCGAGAGGGCGGAAAGAGATGAGATCCACCTCAATGCGGGAGATACGTTGCTCTTCCGTGGCGATCTTATTCATGTAGGCGCAGTGTACACGACGAAGAATATGCGCATACACACCTACTTGCGGAGTCCCACGACTGCGAGAGTCAAGGAAAAGACATTCATCGTGCCAGTTCTTCACGACACAATCAAGCGCATGATAAAGCCGCAGCATCAGTGCCATTTTCAGGGGTGCTTGTTCAAGACGGACGAGCAAGAGACTCCACATCGAGCCGCCAGCGCGGCAGATGGTGGAAACCGCTGCGTCACGAAGAAGTGGGATTGAAAACTCGGCGTGTGCATGTCGAGGTAGTGGAGGTGCAGTCATGGCTCCCCACGAAAAAGTCGTCCTTAGATGGGAGTCGCGTGTCGAAGCCGAGCGAACTGGCGTACATTCTTGCCAATGCCGCAAACGTCGACTTCCCCGCGTCCGGCATTCGTCGAAGGATGGCCACAAGTGTTTCGACGATGTGGAGATGATGCTCTCGAACGAAGGCATCCATGATGGTCTGTGGGATCATCCAGGCGATGCCGAGAACGCTGCCAAGTGAGAGTGCCATCGGAACGAATGCTATCAACTTGCTTGGAGCTGCGGTAGTGAAGCATGTGCAGTTGACACTGTTCTTTCCACTATCCTGTCACTTGCGTCGCCATCGTTGAACGGCTCGTTGAGCTGTATGGTGCCATTGAGCATGAGCATTCGATGTGCGATGACAACAGTCAACTGTCGTGATAAAACGAAAACACGATAGTTGGTTTTCTTACCGATAGGTGTTGTTTTAGATCCAATCGAGGCCATTGTTTCTTCTAATTGGACACCCACTATTTCTACTAATCAATTCCTTGCTCGCCTCGGTGGTTTTTTCAAGGAGCGACGCTCGGAAAGCACGACCGAACCCGACAAGCAAGTCAAGTCGTTGGGCAAGAAGGTGAGCACGCGCCAGAAACGACATGATGACTCAACCCGACGACGGAAGGCCAGCGCGAAACCGAAACGTAAGCGCGTCAACAAGCAAGACCCGGTCTCTCTCTCGAAAGTTCAGCTCGACCGTGTGAGGCGCATGGTGATGCGCATCTCGACAAGGAACCCATCCGTATCGTCAATCTGGTGATCAAGACTTGGGGAAACAACACTCAGAGATCACCAAAAGGAAGCGGAGATTCGAGGCCTCGAGAGCGAGATCCTTCTGCTTCGTGCTCGGGGTAGAGAAGATCCTCAAGGTATCGATCGAAGCCATTAAGCATCTGTAAATCGACTTGCAGCGAAGTCAAGAAGCCCTCTTGCAAATGCAGCGCGTTCATTTGGCAACGGCGAGCAAGTTCAACGAAAAGAGAAAACAAAGTCATGGGTGGACGCCAAGATACGAAGCGACGAGGCGTATCGAGATTTGCAATCAAGAAGCGCACTGAATAAGACAATTGTAGCGGCATTCAGGCGCTCCGCGAGGGTTGAGGGGCTCATCAGGATGTTGATGGATGATCTTGTACAGAGCAAGCATCGTCCTGAAGCGAGCATCATGAAGATGTGTCACACAATCGTGGGCGAGTTCGACCGTCAGACCGAGCACTTCGGCGTCAAGACTCGAGCTGCTGGACTTCTCAACAAACACTTCATGATCTGGTTTCCAGTAAACGCGACAGGTGTGTTAGACTGTGGGTGTATGTCTATCCTGTCGTGTCGTGTTTTTCCAAAAACACGACAGCGATGACTTTGTGTAGAGTGTCTCTATAGGTGAACGGAGGAGAGCACATGCCAGTGACGATTGGCTTGGATTTCCTGTGTTTATAAACTGTCGTGTCGTGTTTTCGGAAAACCACGACACGACAGGACTGACAAACGGCTTGGGTGTGAAACGCGGCCTTACGTTTCTTGGTCAGAATGACCGAGTGTCGTGATTGCGACAAAACGCGACACACAGACTCAAGGCAAGTAAGTATATTGCACGAAACAATGTCTGACTTCACGCATCAAGGAGACCGTGAGATCACCGAGTATGCGATTTGCTTCATGGGCAAGCGAGTGCCATGGCGCAAACTGGCGGCGGCCATGAAGACTGGTAAGACGGCCGAGCAACTGTGACTGCGTCTCGTGTCACTCAAGCGCCGGTTCGGGTCAACTCTCGTTGATTTCCCGCCGTGTCTTCTCCCGGCGGTCAATCGTGTGCCGAGCGAGACAACCAGGCGGATTTCATCGAGCAGGACCAAGCGCAATGTCCTCGATGGTTGATCGACCGTTCAGCAAGCACGGTCAGCGGTAATGACGAGAAAGGAGGCGTTGAGGCCCAATCGGCTGCTATGACACTTACAGAAGCGGCCGAGGACTGTCTTCTCCAGGCCGTCAATCGTCAGATCTCACGAGACAACCATGCGGAGACAATCGAGCCGGACCAAGCGCTCCGTCCAGGATGTTTGATCGACTATTCAGCAAGCGTCAGCGTCAGTGGTGAGGAAACGGCAAGACGCAATCAGCATCGATGCCACTTACAAGCGCAGCCGAGGACACACTCTTGAGCATTCTCGCGATGTTCGACAAGCGCACCGACAGCAACAACAGTGACAACGACAGCGAAACGCCGACGGAGCCCGCTGCAGAGCCGAGGTTGGCAGACGCTCGAAGCCGGTTCTGCTGAGCGTTCGTGCAGATTCCGATGTCCACCGCACCATCTACAAGATATTTGAGAGCATCAGACCAAGCGAGATTCGACAAGCAAGCGGCAGGCAAGAACAAAACGCCGGGGAGCTCACTCCATTCGGTACCTCGCTGCTGATAGAGGCGTGCAAGCTTACAGCAACCGATGTCTTCGTCGACGTCGGATGGGGCATCGGCAATGTCGTCGCGCAGGTGGCCATCGAGGTGGACGTGGCTGCATCGATCGGGATAGAAGTGCACAAGGACGTGGCAGCCCTAGAGAAGAGTCGTATGGACGCGTTCATAGACTCGATTCCCGCGCTTGGGTCTGTCATCATCCACGATGCCGACATCAAGGAGATGCGCTTCGAGATCGAGCCGTGGAGTTCAAGCGCATCAGTTCTGTACTGCCACAACACGTTCAGTCAACCGAGTCAGTTCGCAGTGGAGCGCATGTGCTGCGACTTACCTCGCCTTGATGTTGTCGTCCTTCAGCAGCCCTTCTGCTTCCGCCACCGATCGTCGTGCACGCGAGACCTCTGCGCCATTTTCAAGCGCGATCCCCTCCCACTCAAGGTGCCATGTCATACACCGGTACGATGACCAGCTTCCACGTGTACTGCCGACAGCAGCTCAGCATATAGATCTGTCTCGTGCTGTACATCGCATATGATGAACTATTTTGTCCCAGTCAGTAGATGCATGAATATATTCTCGGATTTATTCGCCCTGCGCTCTTCTTTACGCACTTCAAGAGAATATAGATTACCGACGATTTAGCTCGGGAGCGCGCCGTTGCACCAAAATCACGAGCTCTCATTGGCTCCGCCTATCGTTGAAAACGTCGATAAGCAATTGAGGTTTAATCTTATCGACGTTTTTCAACGATAAGGCGCTGGGTGAGTTAACCCTTCAGTTGCCAAGAGGTAGTATAATGACCATTTTATCGTCATTTCACGCTTATGTATGGACACATATGGGGCCTTTTGGTTGCAAGACTGGGCATTCTGTCAACCGAAAGTGCATACAAACCTCTATAAGATAAAGAAATTCAATTCATAGAGGCTTTTATACAAAACATACGAGCCCCATTCCCTATATTCTTTTATTCCAGTACGGAACCTTATACAAAAAAAGTATCTCGGAAATGGCCTAGAATGACCGCAATTCGGTCATTATACAAATATCTCCGAAAAAGCCGCCCCAAAAAAGCGGAATGGACGATCGGAAAACAGCCTTAAATGACCACTTTATCGTCATTTAAGCCCTTAACTATCGAAATTCCAGTATAGTAGAATCAAGACAAAACAGTGGCAACGAAAGGGTTAACAGTCACTAAGATTCGGGTTCGCTCCCAGTTTCCTCCGAGCCGACTCGGATAAAAGGGATCCGAAGCGACTCATGGCGAGCGTCCCGTTTCAGGCCAGCTTTCTGCCATCAACTTCAAGATGAAAGAGTTGGCCTCGTGGCTCACGGATTATTGGGAGATCTCCGCGTGGAATGCGGTGAAGTCACTCCCAGGTGGAGAGACAGGTCCTCCGCGACTTCCGCACCTTCGAGTTATCGAAGGCCATCTTGACCAAGGGGTGGATCCAAGGGTCCGTCATGATTGCTCTCTAAAATCGAGCGACCGTTGAAGCATATCAACGGTGCTGCACTGGGAGAAGAAAAGACAACCGTCGTGATCGAGAAACGAGCCACCTTTCTTTTCCGTGGCGATCTGGCCCATGCAGGGTGTCGCTACGACGAGGAGAACTTGCGTCTCCACTGTTATCTTCGCATCAAGGACGCCGCACCGCTGCCGAATACGACAGAAGCCGTCGCATTCGCGACGTGTCTCTGCGAGTTCTGCCTCCCTTCGACTGTCTAGAAGCGAGCGAAGCAGAACAACGAGGACGCGGAGCGATCTCAACTTCGACGTGCTGGACAGTCCAAGCGGCCAATGACTTCGTGTTCATCGTGAGCCTGCATGCCCTGCAAGACCTCGCGTTCGCGAAGATGTAGCGCTTAGAGTTCAGCTGTGCTCGCGAAGCACATCGATTTCTCCGCATCGGACGACGGATAACTGTTGTGAATACTATTTGCTCCCGTGCAGCTACAACACCTCTGGTGGTGGTGTTGGGGGAGCAGAACGTCGAATACCTCACGTACGTCAGCGACCTCGTGCTCCCGGCACTGTTCTCCGAGTGAGACATGGTTGCACTTTGCGCCGTGAGCTGCGATCTCGCGCGCTTTATCTCTGCATGTGACGCGTGATCGGCAGTCTGTCGGGTACAGCATGGGGTTGGAAATTGACACAAGCTGTCTCTCATCACTCTCGGACGCGGGAGAGCAGTGCCTAGCATCAGGTACAGAAGGTTTGACAATGGATTTCGGATGTGGCGAATTTTTGTTTGAAACGAATTGCCATGAACCCAACTGCAACTACTAATCGGCTAATGGACTTTCCGATCTCGACGTACTGAGACGTGTCTCTGGAAGGTTGTGTCACGTGCTGCTATGAAGCAAGCATTCCAGACCTTGCGTGAAACTTGTACTTCGCCACGGTCATCTCGGAAACACCAAAGCACCTTGCAAATGAGGCACGACAAACGCGCCCAACATACTGAAGGTACTAGTGGCGATGACGTTTCCCTGCGGATCTTGTTCGTCTTGAATGCGCTTCCGGGCAAACTCTAAAATGTGCGAGCGATGGCAAGATGCATGTCTTCTTATGACTTGCGGCGACCACATGCCGTGCTCTAATGAGTTGCTCGATGGATGCGGCTTTTCCTTCAAGGCATCGGGCTTGACACGCGTCAGATTGAATCAACGACGTGACATGCTGGCGCAAGTCCTCTGATGATAGCATTGCGCTCTCGGACAACTTGGGCTTGCAGCCAGCAGTCCAAACCCTTTCGTTGCCACTGTTTTGTCTTGATTCTACTATACTGGAATTTCGATAGTTAAGGGCTTAAATGACGATAAAGTGGTCATTTAAGGCTGTTTTCCGATCGTCCCTTCTGCTTTTTTGGGGCGGCTTTTTCGGAGATATTTGTATAATGACCGAATTGCGGTCATTCTAGGCCATTTCCGAGATACTTTTTTTGTATAAGGTTCCGTACTGGAATAAAAGAATATAGGGAATGGGGCTCGTATGTTTTGTATAAAAGCCTCTATGAATTGAATTTCTTTATCTTATAGAGGTTTGTATGCACTTTCGGTTGACAGAATGCCCAGTCTTGCAACCAAAAGGCCCCATATGTGTCCATACATAAGCGTGAAATGACGATAAAGTGGTCATTATACTACCTCTCGGCAACGAAAGGGTTTAAATCGGAGCGGCGGCTTTTCACCGCCCTGGAAATCGCGCTGGCCAAGCGTCCAAGCTGTGCAGCGATTTCCAGGATCGTGAGGCCGGCCTCACGGAGGCCGCAGGCTCGGCCGCGCTCTTCTTTCGGACAGTCGGGAAATTCCCATAGTGAGAAAGCGGAGACGGGACGTAGACCTCTGACAAACATATGGACTATCATTCTTATTTTTCGTCTTTTGTATGCTTGTCTGTGTTCTGTCCACTGGGAAACTCCTTCTGTGTATGGGAGGCCCGTGATGGGGAGCTAATTAGAGCTAAACTTTCGAGCCGCTGCCAGAAAGACAAAACAGTGGCAACGAAAGGGTAAATACGGGATAATGGGTGATTGTGCAGCTTTTTTTGTGTGATACTCATCCCCTCAGTCTCTAAGTAGAATTCGAGTCTGGATAACATCGCGCGATCGACGTCTTGGGATGAGCGCTTCTTCGTAGCCTTTGCTGCCATCATTTCATCGAATCTGTCTAAGGGATGGTGCCCACAGAGCGCCTGAATGAGCGCATCGTGTACGTAGTGAAGAGGCTGCAATCAAAACAGCATGTGAATATGGCAGTCATTGCCAACAATGGTGACGACATCGTACGGGAACTAGGAGGAGACCATGTTCGACAGCATGTTTACTTCGACCTGGTCGTCGGCGCGCACCGTCACAGCCATGTCCGTCACCATCCACCGACTGAAGGTGTCGCCCTTGGTGCAGATGGAGCGTAGGTCTGACAGTGTTTCCATAATTTCAATTGTTTCACGGCGGTAGAGTCCGATGTTCGCGCTGATGATCACTTCCTCTTCGTCGGCTATGTTCGTCAGCACCCTGGGTACAACCTGATCGTTTGCATGGTTTGCTCCGTCCTGCCTCGGGCTATGGCTGTAGACGATGGACGCGTCATCAGTCGTGTTGATGAGGGGCAACTACTTGACAGAAGCGTCAAGTAACTTCGCAGGCAGAAGGTAGAACGCGTCGACGATGACGATTGAGTTGCGCTGGCGTGTGTACTTCGGCTTCTTGTTGGCGTGCTCTTGGAACCTCAATGGGATCGTCTCCAGGCTTCATCGTTTCGCTGATGGATGGCTTCTCGCGCAACAAAGCGTCAAGCAGACCCTTTCATGTGACGTGTCCAAGGTCACGTTTCGCTTTCTTGCTCGCATTGAACACAACTCGCTCCTGCCGTTCCTTTGCATCCAGTGCTTTCTTGTCGTTTTTGGGTCGACCAACCCTGTGTACTCGGTCGTTTTGTCTGACCGTAGCACCGGTCGTGCGTCGGTGGACTCGAAGTCTCTGGCGCTGCCCACTGTCGTCTGCGCCAGTTCCTGCTTCCGTTCCTGTTCTCGTTCCTGCGTCAATTCCTGCCTCCGTTCCTGTCCATGCGGACTGGCAGGTTCTTGTTCACGTGGCGCGCTGCTTGTGGGGGCAGATGCTGGTGGTACCCGTTGTGATGATGTGCTTGCAGTCGCCGGTGGCTTTGTCCTAGTATCTTCAGATGGATTGGCCTCGGTCGCTGTAGGTGCTATGGCTTCGGACGTCTATCGGGCAGCAGACTCGAGCTCGGCTTCTGGGTCGCTTGAGTCGGCGTGTTCGTGTGATGCCTCGTCGGTTTGAGACTGGATAGGCTCGGCAGCAAGACAGAGTACAGGGTGTTCGATCACCACGTCGGTTGCATCCAGCATTGCCACAACGCCAAGCTGGGAACCGTACAACTATGCGGCGGTGATAATGTCACATGTGACATGTCTGGTTTCGAGGCAGAGAGAGAGGCAGTGGTTCGTTCCGTCGTGCTCCACACAAGCGTGGGCATGCACAATCTCGAGTTGCAACTGGCGAAACTGGCACCCGCGTGCGCATGCGGATGCTGTCCAATTGAACCAACAAGAACTCGACCAGCTTATTGAACTCGTCGTCGTCGTCTACATCGGTCAGATCAGAAGCAATTCGAGCGACCCATCCTTGTCGCGCTCAGCTGTAGTCCGATGTTGACGCTAATTGACGTCTTCGAATACGTTGTACCGGAACCTTAACCCTTTCGTTGCCACTGTTTTGTCTTGATTCTAGTATACTGCAATTTCCATAGTTAAGGGCTTAAATGACGATAAAGTGGTCATTTAAGGCTGTTTTCCGATCGTCCCTTCTGCTTTTTTGGGGCGGCTTTTTCGGAGATATTTGTATAATGACCGAATTGCGGTCATTCTAGGCCATTTCCGAGATACTTTTTTTGTATAAGGTTCTGTACGGGAATAAAAGTATAAAGGGAATGGGGCTCGTATGTTTTGTATAAAAGCCTCTATGAATTGAATTTCTTTATGTTATAGAGGTTTGTATTCGTTTTCGATAGACAAAATGGCCAGTCTCGCAACCAAAAGGCACTATATGGCGCCCAAACATAAGCGTAAAATGACGATAAAGTGGTCATTATACTACCTCTCGGCAACGAAAGGGTTAATACGTGTGGCAGACGCTCCATGACGCCCTTCCACCTGTGTCGCCATTCATATCATACCTGCGCCAATCCTGATTTAATCTTCAGACAAGTAGTTTGGATGAATCGCGAGCAGATGGAACACTGTCAAATACGACGTCTTTTTCTTCCGATAATCAATCACATGGAGGCATGGTAGCTTCGTTGCCATCGAGAAGGAACACGTGCAGCTCCAATCTCGCAAGGAAGTGAGCCTCTCACCGTGCGATGTGTAGACGACGCGAGTTGTCTTGCCAGGATCGTCTGAATACGTGTAAACATGCTCGAACTTCGTCAGCGCTGCCGCGTATTCCGTGTCCGATTGCGAAGTGTGACGTCACGTGCAGAACATTCTGCATCTCCTCTTCGTACTCGTCGTTCGCCAGTGCCCCGACCTTGTTGTCCTGGTAGTTGGACTCGTGTTTTGCACGGTGTGACCCAGCGATCAGTTCCTTGATGCACGCCGACATTGTACCACCACCCTTTGGCAATCTCCAGCATATTGTTCGTTTCTGCTCTGAAGAACGAGAGTCTTTGTGAACAGTGCTTCACCCACATCTCGGTGCAGTTGTGCCAATGTCTCTCCATGTAGTCGAAGAACGCATTGAAGCCAAAACGGCAGCTCAGCTCACGTAGAGACGCGCGATCCTGTTAAGCGTCATCGGCACTGTTTGCGTACACCATCAGACGCACAAGGTTGTCGATGGATTTGTGGGTGGTCCTCATGCGAGATCTGGCCGAACGCTTCCTTCCGACTAATTGTCTTCAGGTACTTCAACACATGTGATTTGCAGGTGACGACCTGGATCTCGGGAAAGTGCGACTCAACGACTCGAATCTCGTTCATGTCCTTGTCGACGATGACAACCCGTAACCGCGTCCATGCGTCTTGATTGGCTTGTTTGAAGTGATCCAGAGCCCGGTCCATGTGCCAATCGCTGTTCGCTTCCAGGACAGAGCTCTGAAAAACTTCGTCGGTTTTACGTTCGTTCATGACCATGAATGTCGTTGCTGATTGTTGTACCTGCACGTCAACCCAAGTCAGTCCTGTTTGAATCTGAGGGCAACATGTTCGGATCCTGCACTCACCTGTTGGTCTTGTGGGTGCAGTCAATAAGAAGAAGCTCTGAGAAGCGGTTGAACGTCTCAGCCATGTGCCGACAGGATATGGTGATAACCCCCGTGTGCCCCATTGCTGTCTCGTGAACGGCCACAACGTTCTCCTCATCCTCTACACAAAATTCCGTGAGGGCGAGTGCGGTGGCATCATCGTCACTCTGCGCTTCAGCTCTCGTTCGAAATGCGTTCACCACGATCAAGTTATCATGGATCTTTGAGCGCTCGGCACCATGCGTGATCATCGTTTCAACGATGGCTGCTTTCTCGGCATTCTTGCTGCCACGAGACGACAAGTAGGTCACGTAGACGTCCTTGTCGACGCGATGGTTGTGGAGATACACGTCAAGCGTCACTTCCAGACACCATGAACCATTCGTTTTTACGACTTGCACAACGAAACGAAACGGACACGCTGTGACCCGAACGAACCTCCTTGGACGCAGCCCTTTCCCAAGATTGTTCTTCCTGAATGCGTGAGTACAAATGTACACGCGCTGGAACATCTCCCACGACTCTCAAACAAGCTCCACTTGCAGTCCGGGCTTCGCCAGCCTCTAAGCACTCTTTGTAGTCAGCGTCCGGGCATTTCGTTGCGAGACCTTCATCGTGTCATGAACGGACAGGACATGCATAGAGTCTTTCTCGTATTTGTCCTTGTAGAGCGGTCCACGCATCCCAGTCCTCGTGAAACCGTTGCGGACGATCAACACGCATCGTAAGATCGACTATCTCCACGAAATCTAGAGGGATCTTGTTCTGATCATGTCCACGTCCTGACGATGACATGTCAGCGTGGTTAGCGCTCGCGTGCCCTTGGTTCTGTTCTCCCTCACCGTCGCCTTCTTGAGTGTCATCTTCATCATCGTAGCTTTCTTCGCCAGTACCGTCGTTGGATGCGTTGCTCATCGTGCCGTCGGCGTCCGCGTCGACGCTGTCCGAGCTCAGCATGCGTTTCAGTCTCGCACGCGACTGGCGAAAGTCTTCTCTCTCGCTTGCCTTCCTTGCACGTGTAACGTAGCCGGCTGATCGATGCGCACTCAGGCGAGGGCTGCACCATGCAGATGGTTTTCCCTCGGCAATAGATCGCGGAGAGCGCGACATCGTCGCAATGGCTGGCACAGCGTCGTAGTCGCGACCACGGGCACGAGCGGCGTTAGCCTCACAAGTGCTGGTAATCGACTTCGCGTCAGCAGACGTCGTCTTCGGGGGGACAGTGCATCTCGGGGGAGACAGACGGCTTTACGACAGCAGCAGACGGCTTCACGGCAGTAACAAACGGTGCGTTCGCGGTGACAAGCGGCTTCGCGGCAGCAAGCGTCGTGCGAGCGGCAGCCGGCGTCGGGTGAGCGGCAGGTGGTCGAATGTGAAGACGCTGGCCTTAAAAGATGGAATTGCCATGTCAACAGTGATTGAACTTGCATTTAAAGATGGTTTTTGCCACATCTAAATCCGGACACGTATCTCTGTCACAGTGATGCATTTCAATGGCCATCAACGCGAATCCCACACAAATGAAGATGTCCCACCGCAACAAACATTCCCCTGCCTAGCGGAGGTGCGTGCTCCAGACGATGGCGTCGATTGAAAGCGGGTCGTTCTCAACAACGGCCTCAGCCAGTCCACCTCGTACAAATGCGTGAACACACGTGGTAGCCATTGCGACAGCCTCGTGAAAGTGACGTTGCCGATGCTGACGGCGCTTGAGCAGTACATAGAAGAAGATTGCACGATCACATTGGAGCATACGCGGGTGTGCCTGATGGAAGACCTCAACGTGGCTTTGAGCACTTCAACCATAAGTCGATTCACAGTGGGGATGGCCTACACAATGAAAGAGCTACGACGAGAGATGGCGCCCATGGACAGCCCCGGCAGGAAGCAAGAACGGCTTGACTTCGTTGAAAGCTCAATTAGCATCATGCATCAGGTAGAATGATCGTTTATCCTGACGAGATTAATTACAACGTGTGCATCTCTCGCAACAGAGGCCGTCGCCACGTTCACCCCATCAGGTCTGCAGATGCAAGTGCCGAATTGCATCGGCATCGTTGCCCGTAACTACGTTTTTGGCTCTATCGATATCGACATGAACGCGGGATCACGGCCACGTTTGCAGCAGCGCTACGATGGGCAGACTCGTCCGAGGTGTACTGCAACAAACCGATCATCGTAGTCCCCGACAATGCAGGTTGCCACGGGCGCGCCGAAGATCTCGCGCTCCAGAGGTGTCTTGAAGCCTCGGCGATGCCTGCTGAACACCTGTACATGCTGCGCTTGGGTCCTTACAGCCCAATGTGCAATCTTACTGAAGGCTGCTGTAGCAAGCTGAAGACGAAAGTGAAGAAGTTCATGTCCGACCACATGCACTTGCTTCTCCGCCAGAATACCACACAAACACTCGAATCTCGCAAGCGCGCCATGCTCGTGCAAGCTGCAGAGTACACCGTGCCATCGATCACCGCAATACTTGTAGTTAACCGGGAGCTACAGCAGTGTGGTGGGAGAAGGCGTTGCACTACGAGGAAATGCAACTTGGCGCCTAAATGTATCCACTTTTCCACTTTGATGTGGGGTTTTTCCATCATTGAATCCTGGACAAATGTGGACACAAAATCTTGGGCTGATAGACATGCGCTTTCCACTTTTGAACATGGCAAATTCCGCGGTTGACCGGGCAAAGGTGTAGACAATAAGGATACGGTATTAATCCTCAAGAGAAAAATAGCTCCAAGATAGGGCGACGTTTATGCTCAAAACGTCATCAGGGCGAAACTGGGGAACCCTTGTTTTCCGCCCTCGATACGAACAGCAGAGGGAAGACAGCTTGATTAGCCTGAGGAGATGAAATTTCTGGACCTCAACTGACTCGTGGTTTGGCTGGTGAGAGTCCCACGTCGTGGTCTTGATCATGCTTCTTGCCGCGTCGTACAAAGCCTGGTCGAAGGCGAGTGTAGGCGGAGACGATCGACCAGTAGCCCAAGAGCCAAATGATCAGGTCACTCTTGCCGGCCGCCAACGGCGCGTAGCCACCGTAAATTCTACGAACGTCAGCCGAGTAATCTCCCTTATTCAGGCCCATGCTGCTGGCGGTTTCTGTGAGAGTGCTAGCCTCGTTCCGCTTCTTCGTCGTGGATGTCCTCGATTTTGATGTAAGGTCGTGTCCCGGGACCTTCCATCTATAACTCACCAAGCGTCGCGCTCATCTATGATTTTTAACGATAGGCCCCCTCCTTATACAAATCGCTTCACAATGGAAACTTTCCGAAAACCTCGTTGCCAACAGCCAATGAGAATCGTCGAGCTGATCGTTGAAAACCGTCAATAAGAAATCCTAGCCATATCATTGCATAGATCACACACATCAACGGCATGAAACTAAGGAATGTGGACGCTCGATCACTAACCTCCACGTCTGCATTTCAGCGGGATCAATGAAGAGATATGTCTTGTACGGTAGACACACACAATCACCTAATTGTTTTGTCTCTAACTACGTGAATCTATTTGGATAGATTCCCGGGGCACGTGTCTCTACGCACTCGCAAGGAATAGATAAGCCACGATTTAGTGCTTCAGCACAAAATGCCGGGCTGTCATTGGCCGCTTATCGTTGAAAATCGTTTTCAACGATAAGGCGCTGGGTTAGTTAAACACGACAGCGCAAACTCAAGCTGTGTGGACTCAGCAACTGTGCGGTGTCAATACACGGCGGCGGGACACAGCGTATCGAGAGCTCCCATTGCGTGATTGCGACCGAGCTTGGCACCTACTCAGACATTTTGCTATGGAATCCGGCACATAGTAAGACATGAGCAAGGACTCGAGCAGCTCTTCGATCGAGAAGAAATATATCCAGCACTCGTAATCCAACTTCGTAGGAGACTGAGCGGTTCACGAGACGCTTCATCTGCGAGCGGACGCTTTCGAGCTGGCTCGTCGACACGACTGTCGCCTCGTCACGGAGAGTCTGTTGCTCTTGACCGATAGATCTCCACGGAAGATTTACGTCACGTTGTTTCATTATACCCCCATTCTGCAACGGTTGACCAAGCAATGATAGATGCTCTTTCCGCCGGCGCAAACCTGTTGCACGCATCAACTACCGCAGCAGCGGCGCGTGTTGGGGTTCGTAACTCTTCATTCACCTGAACAAAGAGTGCACCATGCGGCACTTGGTAGAGCACCTTGCGTTGGGTACGGTCTTTCATTTTCTCGTTCAAGCGCAGAATGACGTGGAATGGGTCTTGTTTCACCACGATGGGCAATTTTTAGCCTTCCCCGTTGAGCACGTACGGGAACAAAAACGTGTTTCATCTCGAACTGATGGAAGAAATTTGCTGCTCTTCGTCTAAAACATGATACTGCTGCCACTCATGCATCGATATTTCACATACAGCAAGCAAGTGGAATGATTCATGTCGTCAACAATCCGGCAAGCATTTTCTTACTCTGTTAAAAACTTGGAAATCAAATTCTTCGAGCCATGGCGTGGAAATGTCGATGCACTGTGGTCGACAGTTGGGTCGCACAGACCCAGGAACCCATGCAACATACGAGCGATCGAAGAGCGCCGCGTTGCTTTTGAGATCATTGGAGGATACGTGCGCTAACTTAGCGTGACCTGAAGCAACATTCGACACGTGTCCTTCTCCATCGATCCCAATGCGCTTGCTTCCAATTGATACATTCTTCTCCGTTGCTGGTGGTGGCTCTAAGAAAGCGAGTCGGAGCGGGCGGCGGAGCGCGGAGCCTGCGGCCCCGCGCGTTCCCCCGCAACCCCACAAAAGCCACATCAGGTCGTGGTGGTTGTAGACTCAGATCTGAAGCTGAGTCAATCCCACATCGTCAGATTCAGACTTCCCTGTAGCAGCTCGTACGTATCTTCGTGACTCGCTCACAAGCACATGTCGTCGATGGCGCCCGCGCCCACGTACGATGCGCTGCCGGTGGCGCACGCGACGCAGCTCTTTGCGGCCACGAGCGGCGTCGGCGCGCTCGTGTACGTGCTGCTGCTTCTCTCCTACGTGCACGTGCCGACGGTCAAAGCGCAGCACCCAGGAGCGAGTCTCGTGGTCTGGCACATGGTCTGCGGGCTCATGACGGCGCTCGGGTTCCTCACCGCCTACGCGAGCGCCGACCCCGTCGCAGTCTCCGCCTCATGGCGCTGCGCTGCGCTCGGCGCCTACACGCAGTTCTGGGTGCTTGCCGGCTGTCTGTGGTACCTGATGCTGGCGATCGACCTGTTCGTGGCGCTCGTGAACCCGTGGATGGGCTACAGCTGCAAGGCATGGGCCTACCATTTCCTGTACGTCTGTTTCTCTGTCGATGCACATCTCTCCACTTGGACTCACGCGTATCACTAGTGTGTGGATGACCAGCGCAGCCGCCGCCGTCGGCGCGTACCAGCAACGGCTCACGGGACTGTCGGCGCTCAACGTCTGTTGGCTGCGGCGCACGAGCGATCCGCAGGCCGTGAACCACGCGCATTGGGCGCTGTTCTTTGTCGAGGTCATCGCCGCGTTCGCGCTGTCACTCGCTGTGCTGCTCTTCGCCAGCTTCCGCTTCGTGCGCCGCCAGCTAGACGTCACGTACCGCGCCAAACGCCGCATCCTGCTGCAGTATTATCGGTACCTGCTCGTCTTCGGCGGATTCTGGGGCGCCAGTGCTGTGCTCTACTCGGCCGCGTACGGCCAGCGCTTCCACGGCGCTATGGGGCGTCGCATCGAGACGGCGCTGAGCCTCGTGCTCGGCTCGTACCCACTGGGGCTCGCGGTCGCCTGGGTGCTCAACACGGAGCTCTTTCAGAACAGGTCGTCTGAGCACTCGCTCACGCCCGCTGAGCGCATTGCCAGCCAGGCGGAGCATTTTGGCGACGCGCTGCGGAACGACCTCATGCGCTACACGACCGCTGGCATCCGCTGCAGTCTGCACGACGCCGGCGCGGGCGTGGACCCGAGTCGGTCGCCGCCGCCCGCGCCGCTGCAGTCGCGGCCTCGCTTGCCGTCATTCGGAAGCTTTGGTGGCATCGGTTCCGGTGGAGTCGTGCTGCTCGACGAGAGCGACGACGGCGTGAACGTCTACCGCGAAAAAAAGCGCCTTGCGGCCACCGTGTTCAACGGCGAACGCCGCTACTACGAGAAGCTTGGGTTCACCGACTACGCGCCGCGCGTGTTCCGCAGCATCCGCGAGGCGTGCGGCATCGCCGCAGACGCGTACGAGCAGTCGTTCGCAGGGACGTTGCTGGAGCGCGCGACCGAGGGCAAGTCGGGCATGCTGTTCTACTTCACGAGCGACCGACGGTACCTCGTCAAGACGATGACCAAGCGGGAGCACTCGTTCCTGCTGCAGATCCTGCCGCGGTACCACCAATACGTGCTGCAGCAGCGAAGCTCGTTGCTCTGTCGGTTCCTCGGCTGTCACTCGATGCAGCTGCCCGTCGGTTGGAACAAAATGTTCTTCGTTGTGATGGAGAATGTTTTCTCGGACGGCATCGTCGACGAGCGCTACGACCTCAAGGGCATCTTGGACCAGGCCGTCATGGGTCCCGAGCGCCGCCGACCGCGCCATCGCCAGGGAGGACAGGACGTACTCGCTCACGACAGCCAGGACCGAGATCTCGAGCAAGACGCCGACGCCGACGCCAATGCTGACGCTGTCGCCACCGCCGCAGAGGCGCAGCCGCTGCTCGCGCGCAGACGCTCGTCGTCGCGCAGCTCGTTACGCCACGACAGCGAGTTTGTGACGCTGAGCGCACCCATGCGCGTAAACGCCACGACGCGCGCCAACCTGCTCGCCCAGATCACGACGGACTGCGGGTTCCTGCAGGAGCTCGGCATCATGGACTACAGCTTTCTGCTCGGCATCCAGCAGCACTCGGCACGAGTGCCAGGGCGTGTGCTCTCGCGGTTAGCGCACAACGCGGTCGTGTCAGAGGACCAGACGCGCGTGTACTACCTCGGCTTCGTGGACATCTTGCAGCATTACAACCTCGGGTGGCAGCTGCAGCACTGGGCGCTCTCGACCGTGCTCGACAAGCGCACAATCACGGCGCTGCCGCCGGCCGAGTACGCGCTGCGCTTCCTCAGCTTCATCCACGCGCACCTGCTCAGCGCTCCAGCGGCGCCCAACATTCGGTCCTACGGCAGCGTCGACATGGACGCGTAGTGTGAGTACGTGATGCAATTAATCGATAGATGGTTGCATTGGTTTACGTCGCCTGCTCGCCGCGATGGCAGCAGCCCGTGAGCGTGCTGAGCAGTCCCGGCACGCGGTACTTGCGCGTGCGCCCAAGAAACGTCATGAGTCGGTCGCGCGTGATGACGCCCACGAGTCGCCCCGAGCGCGTGATGTACGCGTTGTTGAGCTTGAGCATGCGGAAGAGCAAGTCCACGCGCTTCATCGGCGTCATCTCCATGAGCTGGAACGGCGATGGGTTGATGAGCACCGTCAGCTTGGTGCGCGTGCACAGCTCGTTCGTGCCCTGCACAGCATGCAACATTTTCTGGCGTTAGCAGTTCTTTCAATGGAGACAGAGCCTCCATCCGACATAAACGCACCCATTCCATGATCTTGCCACCACGACGGAACGCAAAGTGGATCGGCCAGTCAAGCAGGTTTGGCGGTGGAAGCTCGAGCGAGCCGTAGCCGATGACGCCATTCCCATTTCCATTGCTCGTGCCGTGCGCATTGCTGTCGATGAGCGGCGTCGTCTCCACCGAGTCACCGCCGCCACTGTTCGCGACCTGCCGCATCTTGGTCTGGCAGTAAAGCACGGCAGCCTCGAGGCGGCGGCGCGTGACGGTCGCGAGCAGGAAACGGTTTTCGCGCGTGTCAACGATCGCGAAGACGGGTTCTCGCGAGCGCCGCAGCACATATAGCGCGTCAGCGTACGTCGAGTCAGCCGTGAGAAAGTTCATGTCCTTGACGTCACGCATGACCTCCCAGGACGGGATGTCGTACGCTGCCTTGGGGAGCTTGGTGAGTCGTGGGAGATTGCTAGTGCTGATGAGCAAGTCATAGACGTTCTCGGTGAAGCGCTTGGCCGTGAAGTAGCTCGCGAGGATTGCGATGGACACGGGCAGATTAAGACCGTCGCTGTGTGAGATTTCCATGATGATCACGGCCGTCGAGATGGCGTGCGTGACGCCTGACGAGAACGCGCCGGCGCCAATGACCGCGAACTCGAACGGCTCGTACTGCGTGTCGAGCAGGTCGTACGCCTTGATGGCCTCACCCACGAGCCGCCCAAAGATGCCGCCGATCACGAACGTTGGCGTGAAGAGACCCGCGGGGATCGGCAGCACGACACTCAGCAGAGTGAGCAGAAACTTCAGCGGCAAGTACGTCATGAGCGACCGCGAGAGCAGCACGCTGTCCTGCTCCTCGTCCGTCGTGGCGTTGGCGCCGCCGCCGTGCGAGAAAGGCGTGAACGGGTGCTTGTCGCGCGAGAAAAGCGCGCCGAGGATGCGCCGCGGAGATCCGTGGCGGATGAACCACGCGCTATCGCCGTAAAACTCGGTCACGCAGGACACGAATGTGATAGCGCCGACGAGCAGCAGGCGCTTGGTGAGGCTCGTCCACAACGGCCGCAGCGCGATCGGCAGGCGGCTGAGGAACGTCGGTGACGACGGTGTCGATGGCCGAGCTGGGTCCCGCAGCGCGCGGTCGCGCACGCGCACGAGCAGCGAGATACACGTGTTGAACAGCGCGCCACCGAGTCCACAGGCGGCGCCCATGACCACAAAGACGACGAGATCGCGGATCGTGAGCGAGTGCAGGTCGCTGACGTCCGAGATGCCAAGCGACGAGTCGCCAAAGAGTCCGTAGCGCGCGTTTTGTGTGACAAAGTTGACGAGCAACGCGCCGACAATCGCCGCGAAGAACGAGCGCGGCAGCGTGCGCACCATGTAGAAGTGCGACGTGACCTCGACACCGAAAAGCACGCCGCCGAACGGAGAGCCGAACGTCGCAGCGACACCAGCGGCGCACGCGCACGCGAGCATCTCAAGGCGCTTGGTCTCGTCGTTGTTGATGCGCTTGAAGGGCGAAAGGTTCATGAGAACGTTGGCGAAGCCGCTCGAGATCATGATGAATGGGCCTTCCTTGCCAATCGAGAGACCGGCCGCGTACGCCGCGATGAGGCCGACGATCTTGACGACGATACAGCGCAGTGACAGGTACTCGCTCATGTCGACGCCCGAGATCGCGACCTTGGTGAACGGCAGTCCCGAGCCCGTGGCCTGTGGACAAACGAGGTGCACGAGCGCGGCCGAGAAGCTCGCGGCCACGAGCGCCGATAGCAAGAAGTAGCGGAAGCCCCAGTCTGTGAGCAGGTTGTGGTACTCGGCGATTTTGGCGAGCCAGAAGTCGATGAAGAGCCCGACAAACGCTGAGAACAGTCCGATGGCCATGAGCAGCAGCGGGCTCTGGACGAGCACGACGAGGCCGCGCAAGCCGCGAGGGTACTTGGGCACGTAGACCGAGTGGTAGTCGTCGTCGAACGCCGACGCCTTGACGAAGCTCTCGGGCGTTGAGAGACCGTCGGTCGGCGCGTCGTCCGTGAGGCCGAGCGCCGAGGTCTCGCGATCGAGATGCGGGTTCATGATCTTGTGCATGACGATGTCGCCGCGCGACTTGGGCGACGCTGAGCGGCGGTGGCGGAGCGCAGACGCTGGTGCGGGCGACGAGCGCTCTGGCGTCGTCGCGCCATTGCCATCAGTATGGCCATTGCGCGGCGGCAGCGACGGGCTCTGGAGCTCGTACAGCGGCGTGGTCGCCGCGTTCGGCCGCCACAGTGTCTCTTCATCGAGGATTCGCGGGGACTGCGAGGCCTCATCGACGACGGAGATGCGTAGCGCGCGCGCCCGGTTCATTCTGAGAGGGAGGGGAGTCTCTGTGCAGAGCGCACAGAGATAGAGAGAGAGACGTGAAGGATCGAGTGGATGAAGGAATATGGCGTGTTCATGAAAAGAGAGGCTACGAAACGACCTCGGTCTCAGACTCAGATCCCAACGAGACTGGTTGAGAATCCGGGTCTCAGATTCAATGACGCAGTCAACGACGCGACGAGAGGAGCTGCTCATAGCGTGCGTTGATGTCGGCCATGCGACGGTCGCGGATGTCTGCAGACGTCCATGTTGACGGAGTCTCAATGACGTTAGCAGCCATGCTTTGGTAGCGACTCAAGCCACGCTTGCGGTCGCCTCCGATCCGCGCGATCCCTTCCATTCCCGTCGTAGCCATCTCAGGTGCGTCGAAAGCGATCTTCAGAGCCACTTTGGCGTCTCCGGTGGGATCGCTTTGCTCCAGTTGGCGAAGTGAGTACCGCGGAGGGTGTGAAATGGAGTACTTGAGTGGCTTGTACTTGAAATCGTTCAGCGCGAAGTCTCCTGTTTCTTCTTGCACCACGCGCTGGGCTTCATATGACAGCTTCAACTGTCTCTCCGGGTCGTAGATACGGGCGATTCGACTTGGATCCAAGTCGCAAGTCATGCCATCGACGGGCAAGTTTGCGTAAAACCACTTCACCATGGCATCCGCAGCAACGTCCGATGACGCCGAGTTGTTCGCCAAGTCTCGAGCGGCGCTCACAAGGGTAGTGTGTTGAAGGTCTTGGAAAATGTTAACGAGGTTTGCTGACGACAAAGCGCTCAGCTCAACTGGCTCCAACCCAACACCAGCAAGTGCGAGCGCTTGACCCCATACGCGCTGGGTTTGATTACGAGGCACGACACAGACAGGAATACCAGCGCTGAGGCAAGTCGACGTAATCGAGATGTCACCCCAATGAATCGCTGCAACCGCGCATGGAAGAATCAACTTCAGCGACACTGAGGAAGGTACTTCCATCACATGTGGTGATCGGTACAGTGAACGTCCCTCCGCATCTTCGAGCGTCTGGAAAACGACTCGGACGTTTGCCGCTACAGCAGCCTTTTCCACTTCCTTCAGCAGATCCGCCAGGCGTCGATCATCCCAATCACCTGAACTGAAGCCGAAATACACAACCGCAGTGTTGCTATCAGTAACAAACGAACTGATCAACTCCGCTGCTTGAGCTGGGCCTGGCTCCTGCTTAACTTCAACGTAGCCATGGATCTTGATTTCATATCCCCAATCTAGCGGACGAGGGAGAATGCTCGGGTTCCATAGGAAAGAGTGTGGAATGCGCCATTCGCTCAACAAATTACGCCCTGTCGTGTAGCCAAGAAGCCCCACCGATGCACGGAACTCATCCAAGATATCTCGAAGACCACCCCATAATGCTGAGTCAACAGTGTCGTACGATGCACCATTTGCAGCAGTGTAACGATAAGGAGTCGACAACTTCACATTCGGAGTCATCCAGTGGGGAAACGCATGTGAACGAGCAGTCGGTGTTGCACTGAGGCAGTGCAGCGGAACGCCGAGGCGCTCAGCAACAATCGCCTGGCCAAAAATGAGAGGATGAGATATGATCGCGTCGGCTCGGAACTGCATCCCTGGTTGGAGAGGATCGGCCTCAACGCATGCTGGCCAGAGGGAAAAGACCAACTGACGTAAGTCTTCGAGCTCCCCGAATTCCTCGCGTGACTTCCCGAGACCAAAAAGTCCACGCTTTTGATACTGAACTGCATGTTGATGTGTGATATAGCGACCAATAGTTGACGCGCGTCCGCCAAGAGGGAAAAACTCCAAGCCAGCGCTCTTCACCCGGTTCCGGAAATTCTCGTTTGTCGCCACGCGAACGCGGTGGCCGTCAGCCTTCAATCGCTGACCGATTGCAACGAATTGCTGTACACCGTCGTTCCATGTTCCGGTCGTGATCATACAGATATTCATCTTCGGCACCGGCCGTTGGCTCACCGCCTGCAGCTTTACCTGCTGCAGACTTGATTGAGCATCAGCAAAGGCCTTCAATTCAGCAAGATCAATGTAGCCTTGCTTGTTTGCTACCAATGTTTTCGTCTGAACGGGGCCATCATCAGACTTTGCAATCGATACAGCTTCTAGGAGCTCCCCTCCACGTCGTCTCTCTTGAACTTCCCGAAATCGAGCGAGCAGGCGGGCTTTCTCATCAGGCGTCATCATCACGGATACTTGGTCACACTCTGACTTTCTCTTGTCCGAGTTCCTTCTCTCTGTTTCGTCAGGTCGCATTGCAGCTGTGTGCGCATCTGGCGCAGAGGCTTGCCCAATGCTGATCAATGGGGTATTAAGTACTGACCCGCGCTTGCGCTCATCTGAGCTACGGTGTTTGTTGTAATGACCAGTTGCAACACGATCAGCAAACAATGCAGCCCCCTGGATGGGCTTGATTAACAACCCACCGAAACCCTTCGCAAGACCGATCACAGCACCTTTAGCACCTTCTTCACGGTAACCTTGGGCTGGTTTCATGAAAACATCCTTCACCCCACTTCCGAGTTCGTGTAAGAAAGCTCCAGCTCCAGATGCGACACCCTCAAGTGTCGAATCCGGACCACGTGATGAAAAGTCAACACTGTGGTATTCAACGACATCATCCACAGTGTTCTCAGGTCTCGAAGAAACGACGAATTCGCACTCTGGACACATCCGGATTTTGTCTTTGTTGCTCCACTTTGTCGCGATCTCCGACTGGCAAACATCGCAGTTCATGTTCTTCAACGGAAGGTGACGGTAGAACACTCGCACTGCCTCCTCGACTCCATCCTCTCGAGCCATCACATCACGAATCGCCAAGGCACGAGACCGCATTCCAGGATCTTGAAGCTTCAAAAATGCGTCTGTCAGACGATCGACCGACAGTTCACCAATCGGACAAGGCTCCACGCCCACATCAGCCTTCACGACAGCTCGACCCCAAAATGGCTGATCACCGAAAAATGGCACGATGAAGGTCGGCTTCCCAGCCAACAGACCTGCCGCAGTCGTACCTGCACCACCATGATGCACAACAGCCGACACACGCGGCATCAGCCAGTCATGCGGACAGTTTCCGAGGAAGAAAATGTTGCTCGGCACATCCAAGTCACCAGACATGTCACTCCAGCTCGACTGGATCAACACACGAACGTTGTTGGCTCGCTGTGCCGCCTCGATGATCATCTTCGTCGTCGCCAATGGATCTGCCAGCACCATTGACCCGAAACCCACAAAGATAGGACCACCGTCCGTGCCCAAGAATGCCTCCAGCTCAGGCGTCGGGGTGTACTTCGACCCGGCCTCCTTCAATAACACCGTCCGATCACGTCGTAGATATCACCCCAGTCGGCTGGCTTCGGCACGAGCGCCGGACTCCACATGAACGCATGCGGGATCGCCAGATCCAACAAGATGTCGCGGCCACCATCGCCCTTGCGAATCTTGCGCAAACCCAGTACCTGCGTTCGGAACCGGTTCACCATGCTTTCCGTCCCTTGCCACATCAACAAGTCCACCATCTTGTACGACAGATAGTTGCGCTTCAGCGGTTGATCATTGTAGGGCAAGTTCGACAAAGGATGCGGAAACGCCACCGTTGGCACCCATGGCTGTGGAAACATGATGTGCAGCGGCACACCCAAGCGCTCCGCCACGTGAATGTGTCCATACGTCACAGGGTTCGAGATAATGGCATGAGCTTGGAAAGGCTTCCCAGGCTTCCCCGGTCCGAGCGCGTCCGGATCGGCAGCCGACACAGCAGGCCATGTGCTGTTGAGAATCTCCTCGATCTGCTGAATGTTGCGCGGCATGTCCTGAGTCAGTGTCTCCACCTTCAACGGGATGATGTGCCCACCGGTCTTGACCATATACGCGGCAAGTTCCTTCGGGTCACCCCCCAGCGGATAGAACTCGACGCCGTGTTCCGTAACAAAGTCGCGGTACACTGCATGCGTCGCGAGTCGCACGCGGTGACCGTCTTGCTGCAGCCGCTTCGCGATGCCGATGAACGGCTGCACGTCACCACGCGTGCCGACGATCATGATGCACACATTCATCTTCGGAACAGCCGCGAGAAGAGGCTGCTCCAGTGCCTTTTCTTGAGACTGGACGTCGCGCGCGTACTGCTGCATCGGCGCGATGTCGTACTTTTCATCGTCGTCGTCAAAGTCGAGATGAATGCGTCCGTTGCGGTCGAATCCCGCTACAGCTTGTACGACGTCCGCGAACGACGCAAGCTTGTCCTTGGTCTTGTGCATCGTGTCTTTCGCGCGTAAGACTGATACATTCCATCGCTAGGGACAACGAGCACCTGATGAGACACGCGTCACACTGATCCGTTTCACCGTCATCCATTGGCGAACCTGCTTAATGCGCTCGCGACGCAACGCTGCGTCGACGTCCTCCGTGGGCTCCATGTTCGCTCGCTTCTTCCCTCTTTGTTGGCGACGCTACCGAAGATGCAGAAGTGAGGGAGGGGGGCGAATCGGACCAGTTGAACCCTCGACAGCCGAGGAGTGATGGTAAAACTTGTCAGAACCAATACATTCGATCGTGTATTGGAGGTTATGCAGCCATTCTATGGCGATCGTCGCTCGGTCCCAAGTCGCGACCACCCGAGTTGGACAGCAACAACAGCAGTTGCGCCGTCAGAGACACTCCAGAGTGGGGTATGCAACCAAGCAATGCGGAGATACTGTACTTGAGTGGGCAGTCATCACCCCTTCAAGCATTAATCGAGTCTACGGCAGCGACTGGCTTCGCTCCTTTGAGTGCGTCAACTGGTGAAACCGAGCTAGGATACGAGCCGAGTCTTGCTCTTCCTCCCACTCTGAGTCCCAGTAGCTGGTCTGCTCCTCAATCTCGGGGAGGAGGCTGTGGCATCGAGAGCGCAGCTGCAGGCGCTGCGGGGGATGATCGATGTCGTCTGATGAGAGGAAGAGACTCGTCAATGCTTCGAACGTTGTGGTCGACTGGCGAATCGACTCCCTGTGAGCTTGGCCTCGGATCCCCCGCAGTGTGTACTTCGGGGGTTGACCTTCCGTGTATCGAAGGGGCTGGTAGTTTAGTACATTGTTCTCGTTGCGACCAGAAAGAGCGCGAACCGCTGCATAGGCCTCGTACGACAGCTTCAGTTCGAGCTCTCGATCATACACGTGAGCGAGCTTGTGCTCGTCAAGATCGCACACCATTGCTGGAACTGGGAGTTGAGAGTAGAACGCGTCGACTGCTTGCTCTATCGCTTGGTCGTAGTTGATGACACTGGCAAACTCAAGGACCCGCTTTTGCAGGCTGCTATCCAACAGGCGTGCGAGCAAGGTTGTCAAGTTGTCGGCTGTGCATGCGGTCAAATTGAAAGGAGGTAGAGCGAGCTTTTGATTGGCCAGAAGCTTGGCCAGAAAGAAGAAACCTGGAAATCGGATCCACGAAGCTGTAGGTTTACCTGCTCTTATTGCTTCCCATTGCATGCTCGGGCTTCCCCAGTGAACGACACCTGAGACCTTTCGGAGAAGAACAGCGAAAGGAGCAGATGGCGAAACTTCGTACACGTTGTCCGAGTGGTAGTCTTGAAGGTCGTGACGATCCTCTGCAATCTGGAGGATTATTTGAACACCTGATCGCCTTGCGGCCTCGTCCACCGTTCGCTTTATATCTCTGACTTGTACAGGGGTGATTCCAGCAACAGACATTCCAAAATACACAATGGGGTTCCTCGTTCCAAGGACAAAATCATGAAATGATTTCGGGAACTTGAATTGGGCCCATTGATCACGTTCAAAGTCATCTTCAAGAGATACATATCCGACCACCGAGATCTCAGACCCCCAATCAAGGGGCTTACACAAAACTGATGGTTCCCAGAGATATATGTGTGGGATATCCCACTCACTCAACCAGTTGAAGCTAGAACCTGCGCTCGGTAAGCCAATGTGCGAACGAAAATCGGCGATGATATCCTTTAATCCATGCCAAATCATCGCTTCAACAACGCTATGACTCACTCGATTTGTCTCCAAAAAGTCACCAGCTAATGCATCAAATGTTCCATCTTCACGCTCTTCGTCAAGATGCCGACTCAGGATATGTGGGAATGAGTACGTTGGTGACAGGGGCAATAAGCTAACGCATTGCAAAGGAATTCCAAGTCTCTCCGCGACGTGAACATGTCCGAACACCATGGGGTGACAGACCATACAGTCTGCACGAAAGGGTCGGCCTGGTACACCCAATGCAGTTCCATCTGGATCCGGACTAATCGCTGCATGCCAGAGTGAAAAGATCATTTCTCGAAGGTCCTGAAGAGGAGTTCTTTCGAGCACTCGCTGGATGAATGAGCGTTCACGAAGGTACTTCATATAATCGTGAAGGTTATCTGCGGCACCACCAAGAGGATAAAACTCAAGACCGCGTTTCACAATTGCCGCCCGATGGCGTGGGTGTGCTGCAACACGCACTCTGTGACCATCTCGAGCCAAGCGGACACCAATAGCAACGTACTGCTTCACATGATGATCCCATGAACCAATGGTAGCGAGGCAAATGCTCAGTGTGGGAGTTGTACCAACGCCACGCTGAGAGCCATTTTCCTTGGTGGTTGCCATTCGGGGGGAGGCAATAATCTTTGACGTGTCAACGCGATTCAAATTGTCGTCAACATTGCGGAAATGGACTTCAACGCAGCCATCTACATCGATTCTGGCAGAGCGAGCCGACACTGGAGGAATACTGCTGCTTTCATGGATGCTTCCAGGCGAAGTCGATGATGCAGACGTTTCACATGCTCCGATCAACACTGAATCTGGGCTGGGGTGACATCGCCTCAGCTCCAAAATCTCACTGAGGCGCGACTGGTACTTCTGCCGCTCCATCTCAGTAAGGCGTACACTCACTCGTCGGCGTTGACTTTGAGAAACATCGGCAATTCGAACTCCTTCGATTTGGTCCGCGGACATTCCGGGTGAGTAAGACGCTTGAATAACATCACTTTGACCGATTGCTGCCATGAGTTGATCATCAATAATACTGCCTCGCTTTTTCGTTCCTTCTGGGCGAAAGTAATTCGCATGACCAGTCGCGATGTGGTCCGCAAAAAGCGCCACCCCGTGGACTGGTCTGATCACGAGCCCACTGATCCCTTGAACTATGCCAATCACAGCTCCCTTAGGGCCATCTTGACGGAAGCCACGCGCTGGCTTTACAATGACATCTTTGACAGCCCCACCAACCTCATGAATAAACGCTCCAGCTCCAGCGGCAGCTCCTGAGAACCCACTGCTTGGGCCACGATGGCTATAATCCACACATCGATACGGAACGACCTTCTTGTCGGCATTATGCGGATCTTTCGCGATCACCGAGTAACACTTCTCACATACCTTTATGCTATGCTCGACGATCCAACGCGAACAAATATTCACATGATCGAGATCGCACACCATGTGAGCGAGAGGCAAATGACGGTAGAACACTCGCACTGCCTCCTCGACTCCATCTTCTCGAGCCATCACATCACGAATCGCCAAGGCGCGAGACCGCATTCCAGGATCTTGAAGCTTCAAAAATGCGTCTGTCAGACGATCGACCGACAGTTCACCAATCGGACAAGGCTCCACGCCCACATCAGCCTTCACGACAGCTCGACCCCAAAATGGCTGATCACCGAAAAATGGCACGATGAAGGTCGGCTTCCCGGCCAACAGACCTGCCGCAGTCGTACCTGCACCACCATGATGCACAACAGCCGACACACGCGGCATCAGCCAGTCATGCGGACAGTTTCCGAGGAAGAAAATGTTGCTCGGCACATCCAAGTCACCAGACATGTCACTCCAGCTCGACTGGATCAACACACGAACGTTGTTGGCTCGCTGTGCCGCCTCGATGATCATCTTCGTCGTCGCCAATGGATCTGCCAGCACCATTGACCCGAAACCCACAAAGATAGGACCACCGTCCGTGCCCAAGAATGCCTCCAGCTCAGGCGCGGGGTGTACTTCGACCCGGCCTCCTTCAATAACACCGTCCCGATCACGTCGTAGATATCACCCCAGTCGGCTGGCTTCGGCACGAGCGCCGGACTCCACATGAACGCATGCGGGATCGCCAGATCCAACAAGATGTCGCGGCCACCATCGCCCTTGCGAATCTTGCGCAAACCCAGTACCTGCGTTCGGAACCGGTTCACCATGCTTTCCGTCCCTTGCCACATCAACAAGTCCACCATCTTGTACGACAGATAGTTGCGCTTCAGCGGTTGATCATTGTAGGGCAAGTTCGACAAAGGATGCGGAAACGCCACCGTTGGCACCCATGGCTGTGGAAACATGATGTGCAGCGGCACACCCAAGCGCTCCGCCACGTGAATGTGTCCATACGTCACAGGGTTCGAGATAATGGCATGAGCTTGGAAAGGCTTCCCAGGCTTCCCCGGTCCGAGCGCGTCCGGATCGGCAGCCGACACAGCAGGCCATGTGCTGTTGAGAATCTCCTCGATCTGCTGAATGTTGCGCGGCATGTCCTGAGTCAGTGTCTCCACCTTCAACGGGATGATGTGCCCACCGGTCTTGACCATATACGCGGCAAGTTCCTTCGGGTCACCCCCCAGCGGATAGAACTCGACGCCATGTTCCGTAACAAAGTCGCGGTACACTGCATGCGTCGCGAGTCGCACGCGGTGACCGTCTTGCTGCAGCCGCTTCGCGATGCCGATGAACGGCTGCACGTCACCACGCGTGCCGACGATCATGATGCACACATTCATCTGCGGGATGTGGGCGATGGACTCGGGCGCATAGGCGGCAACATCCTGTGGAGTCGCAGTGGCTTCTCTCGTGCTCCTTGGTTGTAAGGACTTGACGTCGATCGCGTCTTCGTCGGCCATGGACACGTGGATTCGGCCGTCAGCGTCGTGAACAGCGATCGCGGCGGCCGTGACGTTCTCCATCAGCTGGTTCACACCACTACCTGAGGCGAGGCTTGAATCGTCCGCTTGATCTGCGCCTCCGAGATCGCGTTCATTGTGCATCCGAAATGCGGCGCGCAGCCGTTGACTCCACTCCTGCCGCATCGCCATCGCCATTAGTCTGTCTTCAGGTTGACGACCACACCACCACCCACGCATCCACAAACCCACCTGCAGTCGACTCGGCTCCGCTGCCTGCGTCACCATGGCGGCGTCTTGGCGCTCTCTGGCGCCGTCGTTCCCAGCGACCGACGCGTCCGGTGTCGCATGCCTCAGCATCTAACAGAGCTCACACAGTGTAGCCACCAATTCCGACTCGTGTGACCTGCGTTGCCTTTCCCTTTCTCCATGCACTCGGAAAAACCTCAAAACCTGTGCGTGTGCAACAAAACGGTTGAGGAAGAGAGGCAGCACGACAGCAGAGATCGTTGATGAGGAAGGATCTCGCCGCGCTCCATGGCGTTCGCGTACAGAAGCTTTCATCATATTGACTTGTTAATACGGGACGGCAATGTGTACACAACAACGACGCTCAAGAGGAAATGAGAAAGTATACACGGGCAGAAGCACCCCGACGCGTCAAGGGGTGATGCCATGCCACGGCTTTGATGAGCTAGAGAAGCAAGAAGGGACGGCAGGAGGATCACGCGACGGTTGAGGCTCGCCTTAGATCCACACGCCATCATCATCATTGCTGTCAGCAGTCGCCGTGGCTTTCTCCGCTGATGCAGGCGCCGCAGCGCGACTTGCTGGGTTCGAATCGGGACCCTTCATCGAAACTTCCTTCTTGAGACGCTGATGCGAGTACGAGACCGCAAACTCGAGCGTGAGGAACCATGTCATCTTCTCTTCTGCCGAGTCGAAGCACAGCTGGATCTTGCGCGACCGATTGAGGCCGAGAACGAGGCCGAATCGCTTCCCATCCCACTCCCCGACTGACCGGACGAGACCAGACAGCGCCAGTTCTGCGTCTTCATCTTCCGATTCGTAACAGCTAAAGCTGTCGTTCTTCACGACAATGAAGTAGCGCGTCCACACATCGTCGTCCGTGAGGCAGTGCGCCCACCCGTCCTTGCACATTCGGCTCTTCGTCGCCTGCGGATTCTTCACAGCGGCCGACAGCACAGAGAGCCACGCTGTGTACGCAACGTGGGTATCTGCGATTAGTCGAACCTCCTTGCCATTGGCGAGGTGCAGCGCGAGTCCGTTATGCTCCGTCGTCAGCGGCGCGACATCCACGACCTCGAGCACGCCACGCGGCGCACGCGAGATGTCTTCGCTGTCGTAGTACGTGAGCAGCTTGCCACTGAGCGCGAAGTAGCGGCGCGCCCAGACTCGAAGCGTCTCCTTCTGCTTGCGCATCCACCCCTGCATCTGGATGTCGCTGTCGTCCGACAGCGCCGACGACGTCTCGGACGAGTTGTTGGAGCGAGGTTGGTCCCCAGAGCCCATTGACTGCGTCGAATTGCCGCGCATCATGTTGCGCAGACTGCTGCCGATTGGGGCCATGGCTGTCGATGGAGCACGGGGCGGGGGAGGGCGGCAGCGGCGGAGGAGGAGGGTGGGCGGAGGGAGAAGGGAGGAGGGGGACTCGCTCGTTTGTCGATGGCGACACCAGCAAACAAACAGACAGCAAGCGCTAAAACCCACACAGCACCAGCGACGACAGACAACAAACGGTCAACGCCGAGAAAAAAAGAACGAACCCGAAGAGCAAGTGACAACGGTGGAGGCTCGAAACACTGTTGGGCCCAACTTGGGGAGAACGGTGGGAAGGAGCAAACCATGAGACTTAGTCGGGTCGGAGAACGAGATCTCGCTCGGGCAGGTCGGTGACCCACCCACCAGCGGCAAGACCCACAACGCATTTGTATAGCGAACTGGTCGCGGGTGGGCCGAGTCCACCGCCACATAAAACTGGGTCAGCCGGAAGAGGCGCCGCCCAGGTGGGGTCTGGCTTCCATCTGTCGGCTGTCGTGCCTGGCAAAGGCAAGAGCAACGACCATCACTCTCACGCGGAAGTGGCCCTCTGCTGCCTTCCTTCTTCAAGCGATGATTGCGACAGGAAAGCTAAGACCTCGCCGTTAGTGGCGAGGTCTCCGCCAGGTCCCGCGCATGGCGCATGGGAGGCGGACGACCCAAACTGGCGGACGCCCTGCTTGAGATCGTCATGAGCGAGAATGCGCAGCTCGCAGGGAGGAGGAGAAGGAGTTGCTGTTGAGCAGCGGAATGTGTTGTAGCAGGGAATCGGATTTGTGTCTCGCACGCGGGTAGTTTTCCAGTCAATGAGAAGAGATACTGTTGTCGCTACCGACATCTTTCTCCATGATGCGAGCAACTGGGTATCATTTCTCCAATTGGTCGACACGTGAAACGCAGCATGAGTCAGTTCGAGGAGTGTGACGAGTACAAGGAGCGTGTGAAGGCTTGTTACGGTGACTGGTTCCACAATCTTTGGGGTGGGCATTTCAACAAGCACGAGTGCGAACAAGAGACGAATGAATTCCGTCGCTGTGTGCAGGTATGCTTCAGTTGCCTCCATGAGTGTATCTGTTCTTGTGAGTGTTGATGGCCATTGATGTTTAGGACGTGATCAAAAAGCGATCGCAAAAAGAACGTGGAGGATCGGATGAAAGTGATTGGATCGGTCGAGCGCGTGACA